>ML826585.1:73845-107937 GCA_009831015.1 Picea engelmannii
AGTGATCTTGTTCTTATGATGCTCTTATCTATTGAAATGCAAAGAACTATAATAATGGCATAAACATGAACAAAATAACTACAGGAACATAGCATGTGACTATAGAAAAAACATAATAATGTCTCCTAAACAAAAAAGGGAAGAATATGTTCTTACCAAGCATAGAGAATAATACACAAAGGTGTGAAAAAGGAAGCAAGAAGAACCGAAAAAGGAAGTTCAATGTGGACTTCCAATGTATGCTCAAGAAAAAGGAATCCAATGGTACATTCATAGTAGATGTTCTAAACACATGACAAGGGATAAGAACAAATTTCTCACCCTAAAGGAAGAAAAAGAAGGAAATGTTACCTTTGGAGATAATGCTTCTACAATGATAGTTGGAAAAGGTACCATTAGTCTTGATGATGGAAAGACTAAAACAAATAATGTTTTTTATGTTCAAGGGTTAAAACACAATATTCTAAGTGTAAATCAGACACGTGATCATGGTTATAAACTCACATTTCATTCTAAAGGATGTGAGATAAGGAAAATAGGCTCAGGAATATTAGTGGCAAATGAAAATAGAACCCCAAGCAATGTATACGTTCTCGATGAAGTCAAAGGAGAAAATTTTTGTATGGGAGTGATATCTCTCTCATATTTCCATTAAAGGGAAGCACAAGCTTAGGGGGAGCAACCCTTTGATATTGATGTCAAAGGGGGAGAAGTTGCAAACAGAGGAAGAATTGTAGACACAAGGAAGGTTGCACACAAGAGGAGTATCAAAATTGATTGAGGGATTCCATCAATGAAAAAGGGAGAGATTGTTGAAATATTATTGTAATCGACGTCAAAGACAGGGGGAGACTACAGATGTTCAATATAAATATTACAAGATGGATATTGTTGGAAATATTGTTTTTGGGTTTTTTAAGCTCATTTTCGATACCCTATATTTGAAGGAATTTTTACTATAAATAATTATCGCAAATGGGAGAATAGATCATATGGTTGGAAATATTATTTCAAGACCTTTCTAACGGTATATGGCACTCCCTCTAACTACTTAGGAATGAGGAGATATGAATTTTATGTTAGGCAACCCAACCAACAAGTTCAAGTTGGCCCAACCATTCTTTATAGGTCAACCCGAAAAGTGAGCACATAAATACTATAAATACAGGATAGGTGTGCACATTTGAAGAGAATTCAAGCAAGAAGATCAAGTCTAAGGTGCGCAAGACAAGTTGGAGAGTATTCTTGGGGTCTAAAGGTGCACGATGAGTTTTATTCAAGTTTTAAGGGTGCGCTATGAATGACTAATTAAGGTCTATGATGTTGCAAAGTGCATTGTTTTGATATTGTGATGTTGCAGTCAAGGATTATATTTTGGGAATGATTCTATGAAGTTCGTTAGGACATGAAGGATAAATTTGACTAGGGTTTGAATATATGTATGAGGTGTTATAGCGGCAAGTTTTAGGTTGAGAAAAGATCGAACCAACCACAAAGGAAGAGCTACAACTTGGGAATCCTACACCCAATGTCACCTCGATGTAGGTCATGCACTTCAAGGGTGACTAGGTCACTCTAGGGAGGCGATCCTGGTGACCCAAGGGGGATTGAGATGGAGATGGAGGGAAATGGAAGTGAAACCCCTAGAGTTCAATTCTAAGTGGAATAAAAGGTAGGGATATATGTCTTGCAAGTCAATTAATTGTTGCCCCATAGGTATAGTACTTCTCTGGATGATTGTACCTATCCGAGACACAAGAAAAGACACTTGGGAATGATATATGTTAGTTGGATCAACAATTTAAGGTTGTTGTCCCTAATTTGAAGAAATATATAACAGTGTATATCTGCAATTAAATGGTACTATAAGCTGCTCAATAAGTGCTACAGATCAAGTAGAAAATACAAGAGAAAGACTAGCTAAACTCAAGATGAAAAGCCAATATTCTAGTACAAAAGATAAGGTTGTTGTAAATACTTGTATGCAGAAAATTATATCATCCTTATGGATGTAACATTCAATGTATTACAACAAGAAAATAAGCCACTGAAATCCTCTCAAACTTTGCCAAAAAATGTGCTAGGCCAAGGAGAGTAAGTGTGCAAACTTTGAGCAAACTCCAATGATTGATAAGAGAGTTATTCAAGCAAATGAGTTAGGTTTTCTGCACCCCTAATGGCTGAAGATGCAATTTTGTAACATAAACAAGAAGTATCCCCTTGATGGGGACGCCCTAGTGGTTTTCAGGTGCCCAAGTCACAAGGAGTACAATCCACTTTGCAAGAAGTAAAAATGACCAAAATTCATGTTTCCCAAGGCAATATTTTATTTCTTCAATGCAAAAAAGAGTATGACTAGTGCCTTTACTATTGGTTTAATGGAGTCAAATAAACAAGAACTAGAGGAACTATATCCTTGGAGGTGTAATCCGTTTTACTTCCCAAGGCAAGTTTCTCTAGTTAGGGTTTAAGCTAAGAGGGTGTATGCCCTTATACTTCTGTTAGCAAACCCTTGTTAAAGCAATAATATGAAGCATAAAGTGATGAATACTATGGTGGGGGTGTATTCCCTTATACTTCTCACCTAATTCCTAGCACAATAACCTTGACATGAAACAATGATAGCATAATAGTAAAAGACCATACCAAGATCAAGAGAAATGCCAAGATAATCCACCACAAGAGCTAGAAAGCATCATCCAAAGCTAGTGCTAGACCTCCTCCATAAACCATTCATAAACATAGCCATAAACAAGTGCACAAGAGATAGAAAGAGCCAAGTGTGGCACAAATTTCACACCAAGTCCTCTCACAAGAGGGAGAGTTATGATTTAAATGAGATCTTATGATCTCTATTTATAGAAAATGTAGCTAACATAGTTTGTCCATAAATTAAGCAGTAAATCACAAGATTAGGGGTCAAAAACCCTAATAATTCCCCCTTAACAAAGTAATATTGAACAATTCACTTAAATTTTCACTTTTTTCACAAATAAAACCCTAATTTAGGAGGATGTCACCCCTTTACGGGACGTTTTTCCACTTTGAGGAAGTTGTTGGTGTTGGAGAAGCATGGGTAGGCCTCCAAAGGCCACATGTAAAGCATATAAGCACTCTCATCATGGTGCATACATTTCTCCTCCTGAAACATCCATGTGTCAAAAGAGTGGCATCTCACCACCATGCCCTAGCCCCAAAAGCATGACGTCAAGCTCAAAAATAGGACGTTTTTCCCCTCCTGGGTAAATCATTTGGCAAGTGAGGGTTGGGCTAGGTCTTCCAAGTCATCATCAATTCCTTGCAATTCTAATATCTCTCATCCGGCATGAGGGCCCCTGGAATTCAACCTATGGACTTGTAGCCCCATGGAAGCCCAAGCTAGGCTTATTCTCCCAAAATTGTCCACTAACTAGGTCCTGCAAAGACAAATGAGCACACCCTCAAAGGATTTCAAGTTATAACATCATGATAAGTGAATCCAATCAATAAATAATCCATCTAAGCATGTGCATCAAAGATCACTATATCAAACAATTAACATCTCAAAGACACTATGCGACTTGTCAAGCTTAAATATGGGAGGGTTAACGAGGTGTCCTATTGAGTAAATGTTTCCCTAGGTCAAGGAGAGTTTCCAAGAGATTCCTCTCTAATTCATGTGAAGTGGGTGAAGTGGTTGGGGTCAAGACTCAATGGGAATAGGGCTCATGACATACAATGGGTCGTAGTGTCTCATTCATGGGTGTCTTTGTAGAGGGTGTGTGGTACCTTCGTCCGTAATGCACTTTTTCCAAGCCCATCAATTGCATTTTATATTTATTTCTTTATTTTCTTTCAATATAGCATAAGGAGAGGTTGAATGTCACTGCCCTGGCATCGTGACCAGGTGATGGAAATGTCACCCACAAACACCTAATGGAAATGAGCAGGTTGGCTCGTGATGAGACCCCCTTTCTCTCAGCCATGCAACTTAGAACCATTTCCCTAGTTTGGTGAACATATGATGACAATTTCATACCACTAGATATCCATGGACGTGATAGGTCGGATCATGATGAGACCTCCTATCCTTCAACTAACTTTTCAAGCATTCTTTATTATATTGCGGGTCCCATTTATTCAAATATAATCATTTCATTGCTTTCTTGGTTGATCCCTGGGAAAAGCATATGGAAGGTTTATATAAGGATTTTATCTTTTACCCAACATCAACCCCTCTGGACCTTTAGCCCCTTCTTCCCATAGAATGAGGGACAACCTCTTCTTGGGCCAATACACCCTAAAATCCCAAGAGATAAGGAAATGGATGTGAAAAATGATGGAACGTGGTAAGTATGGTCGGGAACAGTATGATGGCTCATTAAGGGAGTTCTCACGAGTAAATCCATTCCCAAATAAGGCCACTTACTAGGGGACAATGTCAACCACCAAGGTGAAGCAGGGAAAAAGGCATAATTTCCGAGAATATATCATGAAATATAGATCAATATAATATATAACATAATCAAATGGATTGAATATTGAAATGATGCTCACCATAATACTGACTTGTACCTCATGGAGCAAGGCCCACTACCTTTCGGAAGCTAGTTGGTGTGGTGAATGCCATCTGCAAACCTGTGACCATCTGTTGTGGTGAGTGGGTTTTCTATTTGTGCAAAGGATATTGTTGTTCATGTAGTCTCTCAACACTCCATATCTACAACTTGAGGGCCTCGAGACATAATCTCCTTAGTTATCCACAAAATGGGGATAACATACAGCTCCTACTTGAGGACATGTGCTCACCTGTAGAGTGCATGCGAACCGCAACATCTCCGGGTAGACCTATACATGCAAGGAAACATCAAACTGTCAAGTGTAGGATGGACTACTCATCCTTGTTCTCATAGGATGATAATCAAAACCCATTGAACTAGAAAAAGAAAATTTTGACATTTTTTCAAAAAAAATCTAAACTAAGCATGAAATTAATATGCAAGTAGAGAAAAATGAAAATGAAATGCATCTAAACTAATATGAGAAATCAAGATGAAAATGCATGGAAAACAAGATGACTTACCTACTTACCTGGGGCCTTGGGACCCTGAAGATCACGTGCTATATGATTTCAGGTGAATTCATACAACTAGTGCAACCATTCTATCATCTCATCAAAGTATCTCCCCCTATGCTCAATCATATAATACAACAAATACAATTTAAGCACATAATAATAATGAGTATAAACATGCAAATAATCAATCCTGAAATAAAACTCATGAAGATAGGTGGGAGGGAGGAAATCTTGTTGGAAAGAGAAAACATCAACCTGATCATCCCACCTGAAAGTGTAGCTACAAGACTGATCAATCGATGTCTGAAGGGGGTTACTATATGCAGACGCAAGCTCATCTTCATCCGCGCATAAAGACTCATTGCTTGTTGAGGGCTGAGAGGAGATGAGAGATCAGAAGATTACTGCATGGTTTCTTGGAGAAGAGGGTAGGAGGTAAGGAACATTCTCAGGTGTAGAAAAATATCTCCTCTTCCTCTTTTAATCTCCATGGAAATATCCAAGATGAAAATACTTTCGCTTTGAAGAATGAATCTCTTATTGCTCTAAGGTGGCCATGTTCTGGTATTCCTCAAAATCTGAGCACAACAGTTGGAAGTCCTCATAAAACAAATCTGCATCCTCAAAAGGTTATGTACCAAAGGATGACTAAGGATCACTCTGAGTATGTTGTGACAAGTCATCCTCAAAGGGGCAAAAAAAATCTGTAACCATATCATCATCGAGCTACCAAGCATCTGAATTGTATATGTATGAGGATCACTCCTTTGATGATGAAAACTCAACCTCTTCTTCCTGAGAGACACCCTCAATTTCATAAATGGGATCTCTATCAATACTGAAACAACTCACATCCCATTTACTTCTCCCAACCTGAATGAAATCATCAATGTGTTCATCAAATATATCTGAGGGTTGTTCCATGAATTCATCGACACCATAGGAGTTGATTACTTCCTCAAAAGATTGGATAATTTCATCTTCTTCAAAAGGGAAAGCAGATAACAAAGTCTCATTCAAGCCTTCTGCAAGAGAAACTTCATCAAAATCCGTTTGGCAGTTTTCTTCATTTCCACCAGTCATGGAACAAAGCATCATCAAAGTTATCAAATGGATTATAATTCATCATGTTCTCTTCTTGATGTGCAGGAGGAGTAGAGGTCTAGATGTCCTCATCAAGTGGAAGAGAAAATACGTCATCTTCATCATATGTCTCATCCGGATCTTCTTCAATCTTTTCTTCATATATTTTCTCATCATCGATCAGAAAATTGTCTCAGCAAAGAGTGTGTTTGAGCTCTTGGAAATCATCTTGCAAACTTTGAGTAGCTGACCGATAATTCCTGAGAAATTATTCAATGATCTTTGTAGAAGAAGGGATACTCTTTCGATCAAATGAGTGTGCAATCCAATATTTTTTAATTGATTCCAGTGAGGACATGAAAAATTTCATCAACACATCTTCATGTAGCACATTCAAGCTCAAAGCATACTTCATATAATTCATGGCATGGGTGACTGGTAGAGTTGGATCACTGTCAAATTTGGGGCAACTTGTCCTTCATTCTGGGGAGCAATGATTTGGATATCCAGGAATATATTGAACATCAAGGGATGGATAAACCTTATGGAATGCCCATGGTAATTACTATGAGGCCATGGTTCTGTTACTTAGGGTAACACCTCAATGGAGTCACAAGATGAGCTCAAGGCTCACCAAAGGATGGAAAAGGATAAGTGAAGAGTGGGTTCTGGGAAGGTGGAGTCACCAGATGAACTTCAAGATGATCTCATCAAGGAAAAGGGAAAGGGAACATCCCTTAGGTGGATTCTCCAGGCAAGCTAATGGAAAGGCTTTGGGATAGCTTACCAAAGTGTCGTTAGGGTACAAAGAAGATTCAAAATATTCCCTGGAAACGACGCCAAAATGTTATAGCGCAAGTTGTAGGTTGGGAAAATCCTGACCCAACCATAAATCAAAAGCTACAACTTGGGAATCCTACACCCAATGTCACCTCGATGTAGGTCACGCACTTCAACGGTGACTAGGTCACTCTAGGGAGGTGATCTCGGTGTCTCGAGGAGGATTGAGATGGAGATGGAGGGAAATGGAAGTGAAGCCCCTAGAGGTCAATCCTAAGTGGAATAAAAGGTAGGGAGATATGCCTTGTAAGTCAAGTAATTGTTGCCCCACAGGTATAGTACTTTGGATGATTGTACCTGCCTGAGACACAAGAAAAGACACTTTGCAATTATATATGTTAGTTGGATAAGCAAGTTACGCTTGTTGTCCCTAATTTGCAGCAATAGATAAAATTATATATCGGCATGTAAATGGTACTATAATCTTCTCAATAAGTGCTAGATATCAAGTAGAAAATACAAGAGAAAGACTAGCTAAACTCAAGATGAAAAGCCAATATTCTAGCACAAAAGACAAGGTTGTTGTAAATACTTGTTTGCAGAAAAATATATCAGCCTTATGGCTGTAACATTCAATGTATTACAGAAAAAAAATCAGCCCTTGAAATCCCCTCAAACATTTCCAAAAAGTGTGCTAGGCCAAGGAGAGTAAGTGTGCAAACTTTGAGCAAAATCCAATGGTTGATAAGAGAGTTATTCAAGAAAATGAGTTAGGGTTTCTACAACCCTAATGGATGAATGTGAAATATTTTAAAAATAGAAATAGGTAGCCCCTTGATGGGGATTCCCTAGTAGCTGTGAGGTGCCCAATGTACAAGGAGTACAATCCACTTTGTAAGAAGTAAAAATGACTGAAATTCACGTTTCCCAAGGAAATATTTTATTTCTTCAATGAAAAAAAGAGTATGACTAGTACCTTTACTATTGGGTTAATGGAATCAAATAAAAAAGAGCCAGAGAAACTACCTCCTTGGGGATGTAAGCCATTTTACTTCCCAACGCAAGTTTCTCTAGCTAGGGTTTAAGCTAAAGGGTGTATTCCCTTATACTTCTCTTAGAAAACCATTGTTAAAGAAATAAGATGAATCATAAAGTGATGAAGACTATGGTGGGAGTGTATGCCCTTATACTTCCCACCTAGTTCCTAGCACAATAACCTTGACTTGAAACAATGATAGCATAATAGAATAATACCATACCAATATCAAGAGAAATGTTAAGATAATCCACCACAAGAGCTAGAAAGCATCATCCAAAACTAGCGCTAGACCTCCTCCATCAACCATTCATAAAAATAGCCATAAACAAGTGCACAAGAGATAGAAAGAGCCAAGTGTGGCACAAATTTCAGACCAATTCCTCTTACAAGAATGAGAGTTATGATTCAAATGAGATCTTATGATCTCTATCTATAGAAAATGTAGCTAACATAGTTTGTCCATTAAGGATTAAATCACAAGACTAGAGGTCAACAAACCTAATCCTTCATCCTTAACAAAGTAATATTAAACAATTCACTTAAAATTTCACTTTTTGCACAAATAAAACCCTAAATTAGGAGGACAACACCCCTTTAGGGGATGTTTTTCCACTTTGAGGAAGTTGTTTGTGTTGGAGAAGCATGGGTAGCCCTCCAAAGGACACATGTCAAGCATCTAAGCACTCTCATCATGGTGAAGACCTTTCTCCTCCTCAAACTTCCATGTGTCAAAAGAGTGGCATCTCTTCACCATTCCCTAGCCCCAAAAGCATGGCGTCAAGCTAAAAAATAGGACGTTTTTTCCCTCCTGGGAAAATCGTTTGGAAAGTGAGGGTTGGGCTAGGTCATCAAAGTCATAATCAATGCCTTCCAAGTATGATCTCTCTCATTCAACATGAAAGCCCCTGGAATCCAACCTGTGGGCTTGTAGCCCCATGGAATCCCAAGCTAGGCTTGTTCTCCTAAAATTGTCCACCAACTAGGTCCTGCAAAGACAAATGAGCACGCCCTCCAAGGATCTAAAGTCATAACATCATGACAAGTGAATCCAATCAATAAATAATCCAGCTAATCATGTGCATCAAAGATCACTATATCAAACAATTAACAGCTCAAAGACACTATGTGACTTGTCAAGCTTAGATATGGGAGGGTTGACGAGGTGTCCTATTGGGTAGATATTTCCCTAGATCAAGGAGAGTTGCCAAGAGATCCCTCTCTAAGCCATGTAAAGTGCGTGAAGTGGTTGGGTTCAAGACTCAATGGGCATAGGGCTCATGACATAAAAGGGGTTGTAGTGTCTCAGTCATGGGTTCCTTTGTATAGGGTGTGTGGTACCTTCGTCTGCAAGGCACTTTTTCCAAGCCCGTCAATTGCCTTTTATATTTCTCTCTTTATTTTCTTTCAATATAGAATAAGGAGAGCTTGAAGGTCACTTCCCTGGCATGGTGACTAGGTGATGGAAATGTCACCCACAAACACCTAATGGAAATGAGAAGTTGGCTCGTGATGAGATCCCCTTTCTCTCAACCATGCAACTAAGAGGCATTGCCCTGGTTCAGTGACCAGATGATGAAAATGCCATACCACTAGATATCCATGGATGTGATAGGTCGGCTCGTGATGAGACCTCCTATCCTTCAAATAATATTTCAATCATTCTTTATTATATTGTGGGTCCCCTTTATTCAAAGATAATTGTTTCATTTCTTTCTTGGGTGATCCCTAGGTGAAGAATTTGGAAGGTTTGTGTAAGGATTTTATCTTTTACCCAACATCAACCCCTCTGGACCTTTATCCCCTTCTTCCCATAGAATGAGGGACAACCCCTTCTTGGGTCAATACACCCTAAAATCCCAAGACATAAGGAAATGGATGGGAACAATGATGGAAAGTGGTAAGTATGGTCGAGAACGGTACGATGGCTCATTAAGGGAGTTCCTAGTAGCAAGCCCATTCCTAAAGAAGGCCACTTACTAGGGCACAATGTCAACCACCAAGGTGAAGCATGGAAAAATACATAATGTCCAAGCATATATCATGAAATCTAGAGCAATCTAAGATACAACATAATCAAATGGCTTGAATATTGAAATGATGCTCACCGTAATATTGACTTGTATCTCATGGAGAAAGGCCCACTGCCTTCCGGAAGCCAATTGGTGTGGTGGATGTCATCTGCAAACCTATGACCATTTGTTGTGGTGAGTGGGTTTTCCATCTATGCAAAGGGTATTTCTGGTCATGTAGTCTCTTGGAACTCCATATCTGCAACCTGAGGGCCTCGAGACATAATATCCTTAGTTATACACAAAATTGGGATAACATGGGGTATGAGGCAAAGAGAGGCGTTGGAGCATGAAATTTAAGGGTATGAAGATGCTATGAAATACATGAAGTATGAATCATGCAGGTGAATTCAAAAGTACTTTGTGTATGAATATCTTAGGTTGGTTCCTATACAAGACTTACTAAGTTGGTGCTCAGTTTAGGAGATTGGTGTCTCCAATAGGTTGGTTCCTACACAATATCTTTCTTAGTTGGTGAACAACTAAGGATATTGGTGTCTCCATTAGGTTGTTTCCTACACAATATCTTGTTGAGTTGGTGCTAAGCTAAGGATATTGGTCTCTATTAGGTTGGTGCATGTTGAAATTCCTACTCTGACACCTTGGTATCTTGTTATCTAGTGATTTCCTTGTTGTAACTCAAATAATAAACTCACAAAACAACATACACTTGTTGGAATATTCAACTCAAATAAATATAGCAGAAGTAGTACTAGGAACCAAAAATCTCAACCACAATACAAAAAGATATTATTTCCATCAACTAATATTATCATTCAAATAACTCCAAAGATTATAAGGGCTCATGTACTTGGGAAAATGGTCCACGATGAAATATAGAAAACTATAGATAGTATGTGCAAACCCTAAAAACTCTTGATCTGTTGTACGACACTGTTATTTCACGTTTTATGAGATGTACATGCCTTTCCTTAATCAAACCCACGTATACAAAACTATCTCCACAAAAACCCACGTACACACACTCAAAGATTCTACGGAAAATTTGTACATCATGACCATGTTGCTTCAGCTTCAATCAATTGAAACCTACTTTCGAATTCCTATGTTTTGTCTTCTCCCTGACCTGATCTCTAGATGGAAGTCCTTCTCCACTTATCCAATAAATCCTTGAATCACAGTCCTTCGTGATCTAATCATCTAAGCAAAAGTCCTTCTCTACTCTGTATCAATGTATCATGTGTCAAGTGTCTTCCTCCTTCATCCTAGCCTTTCTTTTATAAGATTGAGCTATGACCTAATCCTAATATCCAAAGTGATTGACGGTTGAGATTACTTATCACCTCACTTGATATCAATGGCTATTATTTAATTCACCAATGCTAATTAAAGCATTTCTTTAAATAAAACTCAACTCACTAATAAAAGAACTTTACTTATTCCTTTAATTAAAGTAAAGTCTCAAGGTAGAAGGATTTGGATGACTTCCACACATATTGACACTTAGACATGTGTAGAAATACATGTCCAATGCTACAAACATCAACACTCCCTCTTAGCGGGGAAGGAAATCTACAACACTCCAAGTTTGTCTCTGAAGAATACAAACTTCCCTTTAATCAAGGGTTTGGTTAAAATATTTGCAACCTGGTCATATGTGGAAATATATTGAAGCTTCACTACTCCCTTATGGATCATATCTCAAATGAAGTTATATATGATCTCTATATGCTTGGACCTGTCATGGAATACTCGATTCTCTGAGAGTTTGATACAACTCTTATTATCACAGTATACCACTGCAAGCTCCAACTCCTGATAAAATAAACATGTAAGCAATTTGCAAAGCCAAATGGCTTCACAACTATCCATACTCACTGCCATATACTCCGCCTCTGTTGAAATGAGTGCTACATAAGTATGCTTCTTGTTGAACCATGTAATGACACTCGATCCCAACATGAAGCAGCACCCCTAGGTGCTCTATCTATATATTGCACTCCCTGCCCAATCTGAGTCTAAATATACTTGTAAACTCACTTCATATCCTCCAATATACCTCAATCCATACTCCATTGTACCTCTCAAGTATCCGATCACATGCTTCACTTCTATCCAATGCACCTACCTCAACTCCATCATGAAATGACTCAAGGTGTTCATGGAAAGAAAAATATATGGCTTGGCATTAACCAAATACATCAAGGACCCTATCAGTTGCATGTATATCCTAGGATCCACCAACTTTGAATATGAAGTGACAACCTTCTTTAGATCGGTAACCATATGTGTATCCATCAATCTACAGTCCTCCATCCTGAATCTCCTCAAGATATTTACTGTGTACTTCCCTTGACGAGGGAATATCTCTCTCAATACTTTCCATACCTATAACCCCAAGAAATACTGCATCAAGCCAATGTCCTTCATATCAAACTCAATATCCAAATTTTCTTTGCACAATGCAATAATATCCCCTGCACCTATGAGAAAAACAAAATCCATGTATAGAACCAAGATGAGTGGATCAGCCCCAACAAGTATCAAGTACAAGTTAGGATCCGCCTCACTCTTGGTAAATACCATTCTCTGAAAGTATCTTTCAATCCTATAATAACATGACATGGGTGCATGTTTGAGTCCATACAAGCCTTTCTTAAGCCTACACACATGAGAATCCCTCCCATGACCCTCAAAGCTCTGAGGTTTCTATAACACACCCGGCCCCTAAGTACCTTTCCTAGGGATGGGGTATTCATATTCCATTGTCCCTTAAATCAAATCATCCTACTAAACCAATGACGAACTCAATCCCTTTATAACATACTGAATGTAGAGTAATTTGGCACTTTGGTGCTTCGATGCTTCGACACTTCGACATTGAATGCCTCTTTTCCTTCCTGTGTGCTTTACCTTCGGAGCCTGGAGTCCCCGAACTCCTGGAGTCTCGAAATACTTCCATGTGGCTCCGAACTTTGGGCCTTTGACCTTGCGCATGATATTGTGTCCCAAACGCCCGAATTCCCAAAGTCTCGAACTCCCTAAGGGGTCCACTCTCGCGGAGTGATGTACTAGATGCGACGGTAATTACTAATGGGTCCTGAATACACCTTCCTCCATATCGACAGAACAATTAGTTACTGGAGGGGACATGTGACAAGCTAGAAAGGAAATGTGGACCATACCTAGGGTGGTACGTGTTGTATCCAAGTGGGTCCACGTCACCCTGGGTGATGTTGGCATATCGCTTCGCCCAACTAATCACCTTCTTGGTTCCTTGATCCTATGGTTACGGTGCTTTCACGTAACCCATAGATCCATGGCCTATGTTACTTAGTAACTTTGGCTTTCAGGGATCTAGAGGTGAGTCTCCCCCTGTTTTTCCCGAAGTGGTCAATGCCAGGCTAACCTTGTCGTAGATCCGATGGCTAGGAAAGAACCCGAAGGATCCCTAGATATACAGTCCTAGTCACTTCGCGGCTCTGGCCTTCGGTGGTTTTGGATTTACATCCACTCCATTCTCTCGAAGCAGGACTTTTCCGAAGTACCGTACGCAGGTCCCTCCTTTTGAGCGATCGAACAGTTATGCAAGGATCCTCCAATCTCCCAGATCTACGACTCTCCTTACTTAGTATCTTTGGCGTTAGGGGAGTTTGATGTTATAGCATCTCCATTCTACCGAAGTGGAACTTCATCAAGGTCGTCTCAGTGTAGATCCAATGGCTGAGGGAACCCCTGAACATTCTCAATCGACGGCTTGCACTACTTCGTGATGGAGAGTTGGATCATGGTTTAGTCGGTAAGACGAGTTCCTCTAACCACTAGGGAAACCACCCAACGCCTGTCAACCTTACAGGTAACCGTAACTCTCAGTCGCCTTCGGTCATTTTGTGACTATTAGGGCTGACGATACTCTGAAGTCCCGGACTCCCGGAGCTCCGAAGCCAAAAGGACTTAACTCCTTTAGGTTTAGCATAGGGTTCCTAGATCTTGGTCACATGGTTCCTTCTAACTCTCGTGAGTTAAACACAAATTCTTTCATCGTGAATTTGTTAAGGATTTAGGCATGAGATATCGGTCCCACAACAAGGAATCTAAAGAAGATATCCTCTTCAGACCGCAGGGCCATATTGACGCAATACTTCCTATCTCAACCCTCCTATAGGTTTACATCCCACGAAAATTAAAGGGCTAAGATGGGGCATATAGACGATCAATCATAAGCATAATTCCACAAGAATATAAATGCATACACATATCTTGATAATACCGAGACTATTCTTAGATGTATAAATACATGCATTCATCCATTATTCCATTTCAATGCACAAAGTATGAAAACACTTATCGGAACCAGAAGACGTGATGTGACTGTTGAAAGGGGTGCTTGTTTCCACCCAACCATAGGCTCAGTCACTCCTAACATATTTACCACTAGCCACCCCTGAGCTAGAACACATTCTCTGAGAGAGAATTATTTCTTTTGGCTCAACAATAGTTAGGGACGAAGGTTACTCTCCTCCTCACCAAAATCATTTATCATCTCGTATCATAACCATTCTAGCCACTTCCTGTAACCAAAACACGTTCATTTCTCAGTTCTTTCTCGAACTGGAGAGCTACAAACACTCCCTCCCTGCTTCTCTTCGTAGGTATTCCTCTACCCACCACGCCTTCCTTTATTTCCTTCCCAAACAAGATTGTGTGTGGCCCGAATCCACAGTCCATGATCAGGTCTGAAAGCCTTACAGATGGGAACTCTTCCCCATCCCTCATTTACTCTTGAGGAGGTCTTCCCACCTACCAACCTGACTGGTAATTCATTCATGGGTCAGAGGACTATTTTGGTCCTGAGCAATTAAATCCAACAAGGTACTGGTTTGGTGGGGGTTATCTCAACCATTCCTAGTTCCCCTCACCATATCTTTCATAGAATTTGTGGTCTATCTTGGAAAACCCCCCCTTTTAGCAGTTATGCAACACTTATCCATTTTCTATTAATAACATAAGTTACATTCATTAACCTTTTATACAAAGGTTCATCAAATCAAACATTCACACATATCGAGTTTGCATCTGTTGGCCAATATATTTATATTTACAAAATGGGGGAAACATGGGTGTTACAATCCCCTCCCCCTTAAAGGAACATCATCCTCAATGTTCTATCTGTCAATTTTCTATGTATATATAGAAGTAAACAAAAATGGATATGACTGTCTCATGGCATCCTCCATTTCCCACGTAGCCTCATCTGGGCCAAAGTGTTTCCAATGTACCTTGACTTGTGCAATGGTTTCGTTCCTGAGTGAGGTTTCCTTCCTATCTAGTATGCATTGAGGTTCTAGTAGGAATTCTCCCTCTGGCTCCACCTGGATCACAGACCAATAAATTGTGTGATTAGAATCATGTACATATTTCTTCAATAATGAAACATGGAAAACATTATGTGCCTTCACTGTGGGAGGGAGTGCTAGCCTATAGGCTACAAGTCCCACTCTATCCAATATTTCAAAGGGTCCACAATACCGGGGTGACATCTTGGCACAAGCTCCCATTCTCAAGGAACTCTTCCTGGGCCTAACTCTGAGATATACATGGTCTCCTGTCTTGAACTCTCTAGGAGTCCTCTTTTTGTCGACGAAACTCTTATGTCTATCCTCAGAAGTTTTAATATTTTTCTTTATCTGAATCATTTGTTGTTCCATTTCTTTCAGCATGTTGGGTCTGATTGTAATTCTATCCACTAGATTACTCCAACTAATTGGAATCTTGCACTATCTACCATAAAGGGATTCAAAAGGGCTCATCTTCAATGACTCTTGATAACCGTTTTTGTAGGTAAACTCTACCAATGGAAGGTAGTCTTCCCACTTCTTAGGTGGATGCATTACATGCATCCTTAACATGTCTTCTAATATTTAGTTCACTCTTTCTATATGTACATTAGTTTGAGGGTGATAGGCTATGCTAAACAACAATTTAGTCTTAAAACCATCCATTAAGGATTTCCAAAAGCTTGAAGTAAATTGTGTGTCTCTGTCAGATATAATCTCCCTAGGCATGCCATGCATTCTGAATATCTCCTTCATGAAGATGTTAGCAATATCTATTGCCTTGCAAGGTTACTTGACAGGAACAAAGTGAGAAGACTTGCTCATTTTTTCCACCACTGCCATGATGGCATCATTCTGCTTGGCCGATTTTTGTAATCCGGTGATGAAATCCATGGAGATGGTTTCCCATTTCCATTCTGGAATTGGTAGAGGTTGTAACAATCCTACTAGGTGTCGATGATCTGCCTTAACTTGCTGGCATTCTAAACACTTAGCTAGATAGTCAACTATGTCCTTTTTCAATCCAGGCCAATAGAATTGTTTCCTAGTGGTTGTGATCATTTTCTGATAACCTGGATAATTAGTATATGGTCTCTTGTGTAGTTCATCTATTATGAACCTCTTCAAGTCATCACAACTTGGAATATACAATATGTTTTTGAAGTTGAGTAGGCCTTCATCAAGCATCTCATAGCCTTCATACTTTATCCATGTGGGCTCTTTCTTTAGATATGAGGTCACAGTCTTGAAAAATTCATATGTTTCTTGTGCATTCCTGATTCTCTCCCTGGCATCTGTTTCACAGGTACTTACCTCTTCCAGGTGAATCATTTTCACACTTCTGCTAAGGGCAATGGCCACCTTATTTCCTTTCCTTTGATGTGTTTGATTTCGAAATCAAACTCACTAAGGAGAGCCATCCACCTAGCTTGTCTAACATTGAGTTTTGGTTGATCAAACAGGTGCCTCAACCCATAGTGGTCTATCATATGTACAAATCTCCTACCCAGGAGATAAATCCTCCACATTTTTAAATCATGCACTATGGCATCCAACTCTATATCATGGGTCACATAATTTATTTCATGCTCATTCAATTTTCTGGATTCATAGCAAATTACACGCCCTTCTTGCATAACGACTCCTTTGAGTCCTTCCTTACAGGAATATGTACACACGAGGAATTCATTATCAGGGTCTGCAATATTCAACACGGGTGCATGGGTTAGAAGGTATTTCAGTTCTTGAAATATTCCTTCACATTCTGATGTCCAGGTGAATTTAACCCCATTTTTCTTAAGGGCAATGATTGGACAACCAATCTTGGAAAATCCTTTTATGAACCTTCTATAGTATCCTTCTAAGCCTATAAAGGATTTGATATTAGATACATCCTTTGGGGTAGGCCATTCCATGATATATGTGATCTTGTCAGGGTCTACTGCCACTCCTTCTTCAGAAATAACATGGCCTAAGTAATGGACTTGCTTCTGGAAAAAGTCACACTTGCTAAACTTAGTGTAGAGTTGATGCTCTCTTAGTATTTGAAGAACTAATTTAAGATGTTCTTCATGCTCCTCTCTTTTCTTGGAGTATATTAGGATATCATCAATGAAAACCAATACAAATCTGTCTAGGAATTTGTTGAGTGCATTATTCATCAAGCACATAAAAGTGGTGGGGGCATTGGTTAATCCAAATGGCAACACCACAAATTCATAGTGACCATATCTTGTCCTGAACGTTGTTTTGTGGATGTCTTCATCCTTGATTTGGACTTGATGGTATCCATACCTTAATTCAATCTTTTACAAAATGGAAGCACCCCTTAATTCGTCGAACAAGTCATCGATTCTTGGTAAGGGATAATTGTTCTGTATGGTTTTCTTATTGAGTCATCTATAGTCTATGCACACTTGGAATGTGCTATATTTATTTTTCACAAACAAGGTGGGTGCTCCCCATGGAGACACGTTGGGTCGGATGTAGCCTTTTTCCATCATCTCCTTTAGTTGGAGCTTGAGCGCAACTAGATCTAGTGTACTCATCCTATAGGGCGTTATAGACATTGGCACTACTCCTGGTGAAATTTCTATGGAGAATTCAATGTCTCTTCTCGCAGGTAGACCCGATACCTATTCTGGAAACACATCTTTATACTCTCTTAATATGGGGTGGTCCTCTAGGTTTTGTTTGTCATCCTTAACGTATTCCAACACCTGTATTTCATATAGAGGACATCCCTTTCTGCAATACTTTTTCATTTGAAGGGCTGATATTCGTCTCACTGACACAGACCTCTAAATCCCTTGGAGGGTTATTTTTCTCCCTTCTTCATTTTCACATTCCAAAGTTTTATGGTAACAATATAGCTTGGTTTTATAAGTGGCTAACCAGTCCATACCAACCAACAGGTCATAAGATCCTAGGGGAAGTATGTTAAGGGTTTCTTGGGTGGGCAATCCATCCATAATGAATTGACAAGCTGGTATGACCTCTGTTACTTTTCTTTTGGTTCCAGTGGATAGTTGTACCAACCATGGCTTAACATGTTTAAATGGTTGAAGTTTACACTTATAAACTGTCTTAGGGGCCACATAACTCAATTTAGAACCAAGGTCGATTAAAATAGAAACTAGATGGTTGGCGATCATACCTTCCATCTCCACCATTGAAGCTTGGTAGTCAGGTTGTTTATTATCCAAGGCAGCATAAATCCGTGGCATGATCCTAGCCACTTCATTGATTGTGGTAGTTTCTTGGATGTTGTAGACTCTCCTACTATTATGTTCTCTGTGTGGAAAATCCCTCAGCAGATGTTCTTCTCCACAACCCCAACATTTCAAGGGTTTTCTCTTTGGGTTATCAATCTTTCTTGGGGTTGCTCCAAAAGGTTTATTTCCAATATGAGAGGGGAAATTTTGTTGATACACACTTCTAGTAGGAAGGATCATCCTAGAATCCTTCCCATAGTTATTAAATATTGAGTATTTAAACCCCTTCTTCTTGAATCCCGAACTACTCTTGTTATTCTAGTCCTTGTGAGGTTCTATCTGACTCCCAAACTGTTCATAAAAATACCTTGCCTTCAAGATAGTGTCTTCTAAGGTATTTCACTCATCAAACTCAATCCTGTCCCGGTAGGACTAAGGTAACCCACTAATAAATCGCTTCACTTTTACCTTTTCATCCTTTTTGTAGGGTACATACCTCATCAGCTCAAGGAATTTATTGACATATTCCTCTATGGTGAGTTGTCCCAGCCTGAGTTCATAGAACTCCCTAGTATTACCATCAAATTATTTCTCTGACAGATACTTCTTCTTGAAGTGTTTCTCAAATTGTTTCCATGACAATTCCTTCTCATGCATTCCTTTCACATTCCTAAGGTCTTCCCACCAAATGGAAGCCTTTCCATTCAGGTTGAAGATGGTTATTTGAGCCTTCAAGTTTTTAGAGTAGTCATGGACTCTGAAGTACTTCTTTAAACCAAGTAGCCAAGATTTTGCCTCTTCCCTTTCTTAATATCTCCATCGAAAGAGGGTGGTTTGGATTTATTTAACTCTTCAGGATCATGACTTTTGGAATGCTTTTGATTCTTTCCTTTCCTTGGAGAATGTGAGCTAGTTTTTCTACTAGAAGATCCCTCAGAGTTGCCAGTTTTCTCTCCAGAGGACTCTCCCGATGAGTGTCTCCTGCCTCCAGGTTGGACCTTCCTCGAGGTAATCCTCCTAGTGTGGCCTCTTATGGGACCAAATTTTCGTATCTCATGTGGACTTTGACTTCTCTTCATACGTCGTCGGTCCAAATGACTGGTTACAGATCCATGTTGCAGCTGCCTCTGTATATCAGATAAGCTCTACAACAAGACTGCATTAATTTCCGTTTTTTTTTTTCTTGCTCCTTTATCAATCTCTCATTGTCGACCTTGCAACTCTATAATTTGGCCATGAGTCTCCTTACATTTTATGTCATATCCGAAGGGGTTTCCACCGCCCTCCTTTTGTCAGATTCTTCGTCTCTATTGTGGGAGGCATCCCCCACTTCATGGCGTGTCACCATCCTTTATACTTGTAGTTTTCCCACAATTTACCGACTTCTTGAGTGATGAAAAAACACTTATTGTTAGCCAATGGTATTTTAGTTCATGAAAAATCACACAGTTCATATTTCTTAAATACACACATAGTAGAAAGTTTCAGTTTTTTCTTCGGTAAAATTTTAACTAGAATCTTTAGAAAAGAAGTAAGATAGGGTGTCACCCTTAAAATTCCTTTAAATATGGTTTTTAAGCGAATCGTCGATGAGCCCAAGCAGGTCAAGTGTTGTAACCATGCTCTCATACAAATTTGTAACACACCCGACCCCTGAGTACCTTTCGTAGGGATGGGGTATTCATATTTCATTGTCCCTCTTAAATCAAATCCTATTACTAAACCAACGATAGACTCAATCCATTTCTAACATGACAACTGTAGAGGAATTCAACACTTTGACACTTCGGTGATTCGACACTTTGGCGTTGAACGCCTCTTTTCCTTCTTGTGTGCTTTACCTTCGGAGCCCGGAGTCCTCGAACTCTCGGAGTCCTAAAATAATTCCACGTGGCTTCGAACTTCAATCCTTTGACCTTGCGCGTGATGTTGTGTCCCAAACACTAGAAATCCTGAAGTCCCGAACTCCTGAAGGGATCCACTCTCATGGAGTGACGTACTAGATGTGACAATAATTACCGGTGGGTCCTACATACACCTTCCTCCATATCGGTGAAACGGTTAGTTACTGGAGGGGACATGTGACAAGATAGAAAGTACATGTGGCCCATACCTAGGGTGGCAAGTGTTGTATCCAAGTGGGTCCACATCACCCTGGGTAACATTGGCATATCACTTTGCCTGACTAATCACCTTCCTGGTCCCTCAATCCTATGATTACGTTGCCTCCACGTAACCCCTAGATCCATGGCCTCCATTACTTCGTAACTTCGTCCTTCGAGGATCTGGAGGTGAGTCTCCCCTTGTTTCTCCCGAAGTGTTCAATGCTAGGCTGACCTTGTCGTAGATCCAATGACTAGGAAAGAACCTGAAGGATCCCTATATCTACAGTCTTGGTCACTTCACGGCTCCGACCTTCGGGGGTTTTGGCTTTACTGCCACTCCATTCTCCTGAAGCAGGACTTCGCCAAAGTACTGTACATGGGTCCCTCCTTTTGAGAAATTGGACGGTTATGTGGGGCTCCTACGATCTCCCAGATCTACGACTCTCCTTACTTCGTAACTTCGGCATTCGAGGAGTTTGATTCTATATCATATCCATTCTCCTGAAGTGGAACTTCGTTGAGGTCGTCTCGGTATAGATCCAAGGACTGAGGGAATCTCCAAACATTCTCGATCAGCGTCTCATGCTACTTCGCGATGGAGAGTTGTATCCCGATTTAGTCAGTAAGACATGTTCCTCTAACCACTAGGGAAACCGCCCAACGTTGGTCAACCTTACAGGTAACTGTAACTCTTGTTCTCCTTCAGTTGGTTTGTGACTATTAGGTCCGACGATACTCCGAAGTCCCGGAATCCCAAAGCTCTGAAGCTAAAAGGACTTAACTCCCTTAGGTTTAGCATAGGGTTCCTAGATCTTGGTCACATGGCTCCTTCTAACTCTCGCAAGTTAAACACAAATTCCTTCATCGTGAATTTTTTAAGGACTTAGGCATGAGATCCTGGTCCCACAACAAGAAATCTGAAGAAGGTATCCTCTTCAGATTGATAGGGCCAGATTGACGCAATACTTCCTATATCGGCCCTCCTACAGGTTTACGTCCCACGACACTTCGAGGTCTAAGCTGGGGCATATAGACGATCAATAAAAATCATAAGTTCACAAGAAGATAAATGCATACACATAGCTTGATCATTTAATACAAAGACTATTATTATATGTATAAATACATGCATTCATCCATTATTCCATTTCAATGCACAAAGTATGAAAACACTTATCAGAACCAGAAGACATGATGCAACTGCTGAAAGGGGTGTCTGTTTCCACCCAACCATAGGCTCAGTCACTCCTAATGGATTTACCACTGGCCACCCCCAAGCTAGATCTTGATTCTATGAGAGAGAATTCTTTCTTCCGGCTCATCAATAGTTAGGGACGGAGGTTACTCTCCTCCTCCCATAGGATCTTGGCAATGGGTTTTCTCTATACCAAGAAAGGAGTTATGCCTGAGTACTTCCTTAGTCACTCACCAGTCTCTTTTATCAACTTGTATCATAACCCTACTAGCCACTTCCTGCGACCAGAACATGCTCATTTCTCAATTATTTCTCGAACTGGAGAGCTAAAGACGCTCCCTCCCCTACTTCTCTTCGTAGGTCTTCCTCTGCCCACCACGCCTTCCTCTCTTTCCTTCCTCAACAAGATTGCGTGTGGCCCAAATCCTCAGCCCGTGGTTAGGTCTGAAATCCTTACAGATGGGTACTCTGCCCCATCCCTCATTAACTCTTGAGGAGATTTTTCCACCTACCAACCTGACTGGTAATTCATTCCTGGGTCAGAGGATTGTTCTGGTCCTGAGCAATTAAATCCAACAAGGTACTGGTTTGGTGGGGGTTGTATCAACCATTCCTAGTTCCCCTCACCATCTCTTTCATAACATCCTTGGTCTATCTTGGAGAACCCCCCCCCCCTCCGTTTAGCAATTATGCAACAATGATCCATTTTTTATTAATAACATAAATTACATTCATTGACCTTTTATACAAAGGTTCATCAAATCAAACATTCACACATGTCGAGTTTTCTATAGTCTCTTGGCCAATATATTTATATTTATAAACTAAGGGAAACTGGGGTGTTACAGTTTCTCTATATATACTTCCTCCTCAATGATCCCATTGAGGAAATTTGTCTTCACATCCATCTCATGAATCCTCCACCTCATAACTGAAGCAATAGAAATAACAACTTGAATAGAAGAATACCTGGAAACTGGAGAAAATGTATTCTTGTATTCCACTCCCTCTTTCTAGGAGAACCCTCTCACCACGAACCTCGCTTTGAAATTCTCGATGCTACCATCTGCAACATCTTTGATCTTGTAGAGACACCTAGAACTCACAATTGACTTCCCCTCCGGTTTAGGCACTATGTACCAAAAATCATTCTTCATAATAGAGGTGTACTCCTCTACCATGGAATCTCACCAAACCTGTTTATATATTTCTTAAAGTGGAAGGATCAACATCAATGATGCTACTCATAAGTACCATATAGTTCAAAAAATCCTCAGAGGTCTATGCTCTCTGACTACACTCCTAGGAGTCTCACCAACATCCCTCAATGTTTGTAATAACCACTTGGGTCTCCTAACATAACTAAAAGGGAATAACTCCTCCTTCCCACCCAAAGTTTGAGTTGTTGAATACTACTCATCCTTTAGAGCTTGTTTCTCTTCGTCCTCTATCACTGTCGATGACTCCTTAGGTCTCCCAGATGCCAAGTTCTCCATGAACTTAACATATTTGCTCACAATTGTCTTCCACTATGTTGGAATGAAGATCATGTAAGCCTTTGAGGTCTCAGTATACCCCAAAAATATACCCTTTTGTTCTAAAGGCTCCAACTTTGTCTTCTTCTCCAAAGGCACATCGATGTAGTCTGGACAACCAAAGATCCTCAAATTTCATATCTCTGGCTTCACCCTTGAGAATTCCTCCTCCAAAGTCGTTTCCCCCAATATCCTATGAGAACTCCTTTTCTATACATATATTTTCATGTTACACACCTCTTCCTAAAGAAACATAGGCAACTCATAGTCTATATCATAGCCCTAGAAAAATCGATGATGGGCCAGTTATTTCTCTCTTCAACCCCATTTTGTTGAGGGTTGTATGAGACTGCCCTCTCCCACTTGATCCCTGCCTCTTTGCAGAAATCCATGAAGTCATTGGAGGTATACTCTCCCCCATTATTCGAACTCAAGACCTTAATCTTCTTTGATGTCTAGTTCTCCACCCAAGCCCTAAACCCTAAAACCAACCGAAGACCTCATCCTTGGTATTTATAAATAAGATCAGGTTTTCTTGGAAAGTTCATCAATGAATGTCACATAGTATGATTCTCCTTGCACCGATGCTACTGACATAAACCCACTCACATCTGAATGTATAAGATCCAATATCCCCTTGGACCTACTCTCACTACATAGAAAAGAAACCTTGGCATTCTTTCCAAGTGCACACCCTCTGCACACTCCCTTCTGCTCAATACTAAACTCTAGAAGACTTGTAATAATCCCCCTTAGAATCAGCAATGCTTTGTAGTGTAGGTATCCCAACCTCCTTTTCCATATCTCACACAACCAGTCAATGTCATGTACCAAATCCTGAACATGTTTTCCCTGTACAAATTTCCCTCTCTAACCCCAACAACCATTGTTGTGTCTAGGCTATTTTTCTCTGGGTGTATGATTACTTTCCCTCTCTGAAAAGTAACTTCAAAAACCTTGTCCTTCGTCGTTGAGATTTAGAGAAAAAAATTTTGCAGTCCTGATACGTAAAGCACATCCTGGGCATCCAACGAACATCCTGACTCAAGGTGGAACATAATTTTTCCCTCTCCCTTCACTGCATGCTTGACATCATCACTAAGCTCCAAATGAACATATGAATCCCTCTCTATCATATTTCTAAATGGATCACGTGCTTATGTCATATGAAAATATGCACCACTGTCCAAGTACCATGCACTCATGGTAGTTGTGCTAGTAGAAAGGAAAGAAACTAGTGAGAAATCCTTCTCAAACTTCGATGCAAAATCATCTAGTTCTGTCTCCATTGATGCTATTGTCTGTGTCTTTCCTTTTCCCTTCTTATTCTATGGACACTTAAATGCATAATTTCCATTCTTATGACATGAGAAGCATTTGATTTTACTCAAGTCCTTCTTCTTTCCCGGTTGTGATGATCCTCCATCATTGTTACCATTCTTGTTGGAACTCTTTCCTTTTCCCTTCCTTGTCTTACTGACAAGGGAAAAGTTATCATCACTACTTCCCTGCTTGTTTCTTTTGGACTCCTCCCGAGTCTCTTCCTGGATGAAATCATCCTAAAGCCTCTACCAATATGGGATATTTTCCCCAGCGCAGACTCCCCTGACAAATGGTTCCCAAGACTTTGGAAGACTATTCAATGCCACATTAACGAGCTTTGTGTCCTCTATTTTCTCCCCTATGGCTGCAATTTAATCACATGCCTTTTTGATCCTCATGAATAGCTAGTAACACCGTCAGATCTAGACATTTGCACCAATCCGAATGTATTTATTAAGACCATCTTCTTAAATTTCATGTTGGTTCTTTGGAATAAACCTACCAAGGAATCAAACATCTCTTTGGTCATCTTCTTCTTAGATAGGTGAGGAATTAGATGATCCTTCATTGAATCCAAGACAACCCTCTCAGCTTTGATCTCCTTCTTCTCGTGAGCTTCCAAAGTTGTTGGATCTATTGGTGGAACAACTACTTTGTCCACTAACTCTCAAAGGTCATACTCCTTCAATGCCAAAGTCACTCTTTCTTTCCAAGATAGAAATTTGGATGCAACATCCAGTCTATCTTAAACTCTAAGAATTGTTGATGCCATCCCTTAGACCTGGTAAACTTCCCTCAAAATAACCTATTGTTGAAACTTCCCTTGTATTGACCTTTATGACCTTATACGCACCTGTTACCACTAAAACATGTGTACGCACACACCTTTCCTTCATGAAACTCACATATGTACATGTTGTTTCTTACTGCAACCCACGTATACGTGACTATCTCCAAATAAACCCGTGTATGTATGTGATTATTCTTTCTGCAACCTACATACATCTCCATATGGCTACAAACCCTAGCTCTACCTCAGTACTGTTATTTCCCTAAAATCCAACCCTTGATTTATGACTATGGGTTATAGATATACTAAGATCTCCTTACATATTTGATAGATCTGTTATCACTTGCTATGGATATGAGATCCATCTTACTCTCAGAGTGACTACTCTGATACCATGTTGAAATTCCTACTCTGACACCTATGTATCTTGTTATCTAGTGATTTCCTTGTTGTAAGTCAAATTAGTAGCTCACAAAACAACATACACTTGTTGGAATATTCAACTCAAATAAATATAGTGGAAGCAGTAATGGAAACCAAAACTCTCAACCAAAATACACAAAGATATTTTTCCCATCAACTAAGATTATAATTCAAATAACTTCAAAGATTACAAGGGCTCCTGTACCTAGGAAAATGACCCACAAATAAAAACAAAAAACTGTAGACAATACCTACAAATCCTATCAACTCTCGATCTGCTATAAAACCTCGATACTTCATGTTTCTAGAGATGTACACACCTTTCTTTAATCAAGGTTTTGTATACACACATGTCTCCACTGAAAATTGCATACATGCACTCAAAGACTATATGGAAACTCTATACAGTGTGACTATGCTGCTACGAATTCAATCAATTGAAACCCACTTGCGATTTCCTCTGTTCTATCTTCTCCCTGACCTGATCTCTAGATGGAATTCCTTCTCCACCTATCCAATATCTCCTTGAATCACAGTCCTTCATGATCCAACCCTCTTAGCAAAATTCCTTCTCTTATTTGTATCAATGTATCATGTGTCAAGTGCCTTCCTCCTTCACCTTAGCCTTGCTTTTATAAGATTGAGTTATGACCTAACTCTAATCTCCAAAGTGATTGATGGTTAATATTACTTCTCACCACACTTTATAAAGAACATTTATAAATATGATTTGTTGTGGTTTTCTCCCGCAAGGGTTTCCAAGTTAAACTATGCATACTGTGATTCGAGTTTACATTCATTTATTGTTTTAAAGTTAATGAATGATTGATGAATGCTCAATTAAAGTAAAAAGTATTTGATATAGATTCACCCCCACCTCTCAGTATAAGCATAAATTCAACAAGGTATGGTCCGTAAAAGCAGCTGATGTAACATAAGGAATTGTGTAATGAGTTAAAGGAGGCTCTTTGGGATTGGTAGGCCAATGTGCAATACCAAAAGGAGGATTCAACGGATTAATATCCCAACCATCATTCATTGGTTGAATAGGAGGCTTAGGAATGTCCATGATACTGGGATGAGGCTACAAATATTCACTAGGGGGAGTTGGGGGTTGATGTAAGGTTGGCTGCCCACCAAGGTTCAAATAACTAGTTTGCACCAACTGGTTGAACTCATCTGAATCTACATCAAAATGGATTGAGAACCTTATCCTCTTGTGTCTCTCCTCTGTTTACATAACATGTTAGGAATTCTTCCTCTTCCTCCTATGTTACCTCTATTACTCCCTCTGCTTCCCCTTCTAAAGAAACTCATATATTTTCCATTTCCATTTCAACCAATCAATATAAAATTTTTAAGCATAATACAACACAGAGTAGGATAAACATACATTGAAATATTTGTTAAATATGACTTAATAAGGATATGTCTACAACAAGGTAGATCAAGTATGCAAGGGATAAATGAAAAGGGAATACAGTATAAGAGGGAAAGAAATAAAAAATCATTCATCACCAATAATTTTCTCTTCTTGTTTCTTTAGCCAATATGAAACTTCAATTCTATGTATGCCTCTTTAAAACAATGCAATATATCTTTTTCTTAAACATGAACAAGGATTAATGAAAATAATGAAAAAAAAAATTAGAATGGTTAGGACAATTCTTTTCTCTCTTTATATATATATCATCTCTGCACCTTAATAAAATTTTGGATTATTTAATGACAAAGGGAATATGCTTATGAAAAGTGAAAAACAATGGAGGAAAGGATGCAAGAGTCCATGTGAAATCCCTTCAAAATCTTTAACTCGACCATTACTTCCACTGTATGCTCATTTATTTACATGTGTTTCCAAATAATAACCCAATAACTATATGAAAATATCAACCAAAAACTCGAAATAATAGTAGCAACTAGAATTGAGTATTTGAAAGGCCACAACATTCCTTATAATGTCCATGATAACATTTATATAACAATTCAATCTACAATTGTCAAAATAAATGAACTAGTGTCATTTACCACAACAATCCTCATATCATCTGTTTTGAAAGGGTGTATTAGCCAACCAATAGTTGCATCTTATGACTCGTTTCATTCACAATTCTTACCAACACTGAAAAAATCAAGAGCTTATGTGGCAACTAACACATTTAAAAAAAAACAACGAGCCATTTGACAGAGTAGAACAGAGTGTAGATAATCCACGTGAATAAAAGAATGAAGATGCGTCCAAAATAACCCAATTAAGTATCACCTAAGATTTATATTAAGGTCGAAATTTTACCAGCCTATGAACTATTCAAATCAACAAGCAAGGTATGAGCTGGAATATGAGAGTGAAAAATAGACTTTGCTTAGAAAAACACGGCCATAAGTTTTATTAAGCCAACCATGCAGGAAAGATGGGTGAGACTTTTTTCATAATGGCCATATCTTTAATGTAAAATGAAGTCACCAAAATGGGAGAATGAAGAACAGGATGTCATCACATTTAACTCAAATGCTAGTTATTCCAACAGAGGCAAAATATTAGGTTTGATAAGTGACTAAATATGCGCTGAGATGTAGACTTTGGAATCAATATAACAAGGGTTTCAACTTTCATACTTTTCAAACGATTTTAGATTGAACCCAGGTCGCATTTATCCATGAGAAATTTGATCATCGTTCCAGATTTGGCCCAAATCTCATTCTCCATCTGATTCATAACCAAACCATTCTAAAACAAACTAAATTTCATGGAAAGTGACAAAATGAGTGAGTGACGGTAGAAAACTTCAATATTTCATGGAAAGTGACAAAATGAGTGAGTGACGGTAGACAACTTCAATAGAATACAAAACGAGTAAAACCCATCTTTAATTTTTGTTGTCATAACCTCTTTCAACATAAAATTATTTAAACCTAGTTTCCCCCCCAAAAATCAAGCTCTTTCAATCATAAAACTCTTTGTATACAAGCAGAAGACATGGGAAAATAAAAAACTGCATACAAGAAACCAGCTACAAAGCTAAACTAAAACATTTATTAACAAATATGCTTACATTATTTCCTTTCAAATCTGTGTGGATACATACCTTAGCAAGAAGAAACCAATCTTTATATGATTCCAAGTCCAAGTGGTTGCACAAGATTCATAGTTGCAACAATGAACAGACTGTCTCTTGGAGAAAAATGTTGCACTATGCTACTCTCTCCATAGTCCAAAACCAAATGATTAATACATAGTGAATTCCAAATATGGCAAGGTGTGAATACGATAGTCATAATTCCCACTCATTTCAAGTTTAATGCATGGACAACTCACCAAAATTTAAATACCACATAATATGTTGATGTCACAAATGATTCAAACCCTTATAACATATGTGCCACATATAACTCTACCCTTCAACATCAAATCAAAATTTATGTGATGAGGGTGTGTGTTTATGTGTGTATGTACATGATACCACCAACACATGCTAAGCCAAAACCATAAATGTAAACCTTTGGCTCGTAGCCAATAACATGTTTTGTGAAAGTGTTTAGGATATAAATTTCAATGTATATGCTATATATATGTTTGAACTATGATTCCAATATTAAACTAGGAGATATAAAACCATGCATATCACTTATATGCTCAACACAAAGTGGAGCTTATGAAACCTTTCAAAACGTTAAGGTCATGAAAACTTTAAACCCATAGTAAATAAAACATGACACCATATATGCTTTCATAATCAGTTTGTTGAGCCATTGAGCCATGTATACTTGAATTTTTCATATGATCTTAAAGACCTTTGTTGAGCCATTGAGCCATGTATACTTGAATCTTTCATGTGATCTTAAAGACCATTGAGATATGAGGCATACAAAATTGAAACACATCCTTATTCCAAATTCCACTTTTTGTGTCATGAAAAACTTATTTATTCCAGTAGGATGCTATGAATGCAATAAGTTTAAGACAACTTATTTTACAAGGAGATATATTTTCAATTGAACCATAATATCAATCAAAATATCAACGCCATGTCAAAAATGTGTGCCATAGAAAACCATATAATTTCGATTTTCTTTTCTAGGGGACCCTACCTACTATAGTTATTTTAATAAGTCTTTTAATGAATTATAAGTTTTTGAACTCTTTGAAAACTCTTTGAATAGGTGATCAAAGTATGATTCAACACATGACGACTACACAAGGTAGTCTAATCTCAGTAGAATAGAACTCCAAATATCTGGTTTCATTCTTAGAACTATTTGATTTTGATTTGTTGATTGTACTTTCTTCTCAGTAATGATGTTTCAAACAAAATTTTAGATCATAATTTAATGTATGCCAACAAAAAAGACACTCATGGAAGGGAAGAATGGGAAAGGAGAAAACAAGGAAAAATTGTATCAATCAAGTTGCAACAAGGTGGTTTATCTAGTTTGACAAGTACTCAGCAAATAGCATTGCGAACATAAGAAGGCTAATTTATTTTTCTTTAGTTGTTTGCATTCTTCATTCATTCAGATTAAATTAGCAAAAATTTTCAAAACCAATGAATAATAATGTAACTTGATTGATCTAGTTGTTTGGCTAAATCTTCCAAAAATAAAACTTAAGTAGTGAAAAGAAAACCAAAATCAAAATATATCCAGGAAAAACATGAAATAAATCAAAACATATACAAGAAACACTTTATATATAATCAATTTAGACTTTAATATGTTTTAAAATAATGTTTTAGATGTGAATTGTTATCGCACAATTTTTTCCTTGAGCAAATCCAACCACAAGCGTCACTAGTGTGACACAAATGGGAGTAAGATCCACTGTCACCTTAGCAAATACTCCCCTCACTTTAGTAGTAGATAAATCCAACACAGAGGCTTCCCGGGTGATCTCAAGGGAATGGAGGGAAATGAGAAAATGGTTTGGAAAGATCCTTGTTTTGATCACTTGAATAAGATGACTAGGTCTTGAAGAAAGAAGGTTTGGGAGAGAAAAGAAGGTAGGTTGGGATGTCACCTGCAAAACCAATGTTAGCACAACAATACCAAGATAAAATATCATGAAATAAGCCCAAAAACCACTACCAACTTAGAAAGTAAGGATTCTTGTCATAAAATTGCAGCAAACTATAGGTTATAACAACAATGAATAGAATGTAATGTCCACAATATTTCACCATCAATATTAGTAAGTAATGATATTATATGAAATCCCTTAACAAGTAGATAATTATTCAATACTTAAAAAACCATTTTGATGGTTAGAAGGGTTGGAAAATTAATGTTATCAACAGAATTTATGCATCCCTAATGGTTGTAGATTTACTTTTATAACAACAAGAAGCAAATTAAGGCAATTTCACAACATTTTTGCACTAATAGATTGCTTAGAACATGAACAATCCAACAATAGATAGAACAATTTAAAGAGAGTAATTATCATGTTTATCAATGCAACCAATGCCTTATCTTCGAAGGGTAAATGGAGTCAAATAGAAGAGAACAATAAGGGAAAATATCAAAGAGAAAGCTAGGCAACGAGATTAAAAGGAGTCTTAACAATCTCTAGATTTATGTTTCCCTAGGATGTCTAGCAAGAGAATCCCAACGATTTCCTTGTAAATGTTCTATTTCCTTCTAGATAACCTTTTGCAATAGCTTGAGGGAAAGGGAATGATGCCTTAAGGGGGTCTTAACAATCCTTAGGGGCGGGTTTTTCTACAAAGGACTAGGGTTAAAGGAGTCTTAACAATATTTAACAATCATTTTTCAAAGCAACAATGGAAAATAAGGGCTTTTAGGGTTTTGAAGATAACCTTGAACAATGATAACATGCAAAATATCAAAGTAGAAGAGAGCAAAACCAAGGCATTTTGCAAATTAAACCTTGGAAACAACTTCCAATCCACAAGAGATCTTTCTCAAACCCAAAAGATCACTTCCAAGCCAAATCACGCTATTTTTCCATTTTGTACCCAAAAAAGGCTTGTACCTCATTATCTTATGGGACGAAGGGGCTAAAGGACTAAAGGGGTTTTTAATGGCATTAAATAAAGAAATAAAGTTAAGAGTAGTCATGACTAAAATGCAATGACGAGGTACAGGGTAAAGAAAAATCCAACCCATACTCAAGTGGGGGGTAGAGCTCAAGTACAAGAAACCAACCCCTTCGCCCCATAAGATAATGAGGTACAAGCCTTTTTTGGGTACATATAACCCGAAGACCCAAAAGATGAGGAAACCTAAGGGAAATATGATGGAAAGTGGTAAGTATGATCAAGAATGATACGATGGATCTTCAAGAAGACCCCCTAGTAGCACCCCTTTTTTCCTCAGGAGTGACGACACTTACTAGGATACCAAGATAACCACCAAGTTGAAATGAGGAAAAAAGTATAACTTCCAAGAAAATGTTAGATAATAAGAAACAATCCTTTGAAACTCATTCAAATGCATCAAATATTAAAATGACGTTCACCATGAAACTTGACTAGTTACCTCATGAAGCAAGATCCATCGCCTTCATGTGGATGATACCAATGTGGTGGAACTTTTCTCTGTTGCAGATGGTCATGGTGAAATGTGGTGAAGAGGAGGGGTTGTTTGGGCTATGTTGGTCATCCAGCTCTCGACACTCCATGTTTGCTACATGTGAGCCTAGAGACTTGATCTATTTAGTTACCCATAAATTTGGAGGGGGTAACATGAACCATTTGTAGTATATGAAAATAACCTTCCATCTTCGTCTTTGAGAAAATAAGAATTATTTCTAATGACAGAGGAAATTTTGTAAGGGACGAGCCATATTTTTTGAAGCTTTGAATTTTTCCCTTTATATGCATGAGCATGATCCCATAAAAGAACCTTTTCACCAGCTATACAAGTAGTCGATTTATCTTTTTTATCGAAATATTTTTTGACAGATTGCTTCATTTTCTTTAGATAAGAGCATAACTTGTATTTCTTCTAAGGCCAAAAAAGAATTTAGTCTTTGAGGGAAATCTATAGAATTCATCTCTTTAGCTTGCAAGGCTAATTTGATAGAGGTAAGTTCAAGTTCAATAGGCATGACGACTTCCTGACCATATAAGAACTGAAATGGGGTATGACCCATGCTCATCTTAGTGGTTGTATAATCTGCCCACAAGGCATAAGTCAGCAAGGTGTGCCACTCGAGGGGTTTGTTTTCAATGATATTCTTCAAAATTTTAATCAATTTTTTATTTGTTGACTCATCTTTCCCATTTACATGGGGGTATTAAGTTGATGAATTGAAATGTTTCACTCTAAATTTATTAAGGAACCACTAGTAAATTGGGCCCATTTTCCGACAATTTTATCGATGAAGGTTCGTCACAAAAATGTCTCAAGAACAATGAAGCCCACAAACCATTTATTGTTGCGTCTCAAATGTGAGAACTGCGACAAACTATGGTTTGTCGCAAGATCGACCAAAGTGCGTCACAAACATTTTTCGCAAAAGTTCGTCCTAATATCAACAAAAAAATCGTCTTAAGATCGACAAAAAATTCGTCTTAAGATCGACAAAATGTTCATCTTAAGATTGAGAAAAAGTTCATCTTAAGATCGACAAACTTCCAACAAATTTTCATTACTTTCGACGGTATTTTCATCTTGAAACCGTCGATGCAAGCCAATGTCTTAGTCGAATTTCTGACGAGGGTTTCATGAAATAGAAAAAAAATTAACACAGAATGTCTTAGCCCATATGGGAAGGGAACCTTGGTCAATGGTGAAAAACTCCTCATTCCTCACCATTGGATCCAACCCCTTTGGGGACTTTGAAGCTAACCTTAACAAAAGTTTATGCTATGCAATTGGAATAAATCCCCATAACATGATCCATCAAATCCAATAAATGAAGGTGTCAGATTGCAAGATTGCAAGTTTAGCATATGTTCCACTTATGATAAAAGCACACTTATTTTATAATACCTTTTTTAGTTGTATCATTAAATTGGATTTTAGAATCTACTTATATATTACATTCTAGAAGTGCCTACTTCCAGTTAGAAACATAAATGTTCAACCAAAAGTTTTACTAGAGAATGAAGGAGAATTAAAACCAATACATATCAATGTAAGTAAAGATATGTGAGAACACTAGCTACAATTCATGGACATAAAAAATAATTATCAAGGTAATTCCTCAAACCAATTCAAT
>ML826585.1:108037-126131 GCA_009831015.1 Picea engelmannii
TGAAACACATCCTTATTCCAAATTCCACTTTTTGTGTCATGAAAAACTTATTTATTCCAGTAGGATGCTATGAATGCAATAAGTTTAAGACAACTTATTTTACAAGGAGATATATTTTCAATTGAACCATAATATCAATCAAAATATCAACGCCATGTCAAAAATGTGTGCCATAGAAAACCATATAATTTCGATTTTCTTTTCTAGGGGACCCTACCTACTATAGTTATTTTAATAAGTCTTTTAATGAATTATAAGTTTTTGAACTCTTTGAAAACTCTTTGAATAGGTGATCAAAGTATGATTCAACACATGACGACTACACAAGGTAGTCTAATCTCAGTAGAATAGAACTCCAAATATCTGGTTTCATTCTTAGAACTATTTGATTTTGATTTGTTGATTGTACTTTCTTCTCAGTAATGATGTTTCAAACAAAATTTTAGATCATAATTTAATGTATGCCAACAAAAAAGACACTCATGGAAGGGAAGAATGGGAAAGGAGAAAACAAGGAAAAATTGTATCAATCAAGTTGCAACAAGGTGGTTTATCTAGTTTGACAAGTACTCAGCAAATAGCATTGCGAACATAAGAAGGCTAATTTATTTTTCTTTAGTTGTTTGCATTCTTCATTCATTCAGATTAAATTAGCAAAAATTTTCAAAACCAATGAATAATAATGTAACTTGATTGATCTAGTTGTTTGGCTAAATCTTCCAAAAATAAAACTTAAGTAGTGAAAAGAAAACCAAAATCAAAATATATCCAGGAAAAACATGAAATAAATCAAAACATATACAAGAAACACTTTATATATAATCAATTTAGACTTTAATATGTTTTAAAATAATGTTTTAGATGTGAATTGTTATCGCACAATTTTTTCCTTGAGCAAATCCAACCACAAGCGTCACTAGTGTGACACAAATGGGAGTAAGATCCACTGTCACCTTAGCAAATACTCCCCTCACTTTAGTAGTAGATAAATCCAACACAGAGGCTTCCCGGGTGATCTCAAGGGAATGGAGGGAAATGAGAAAATGGTTTGGAAAGATCCTTGTTTTGATCACTTGAATAAGATGACTAGGTCTTGAAGAAAGAAGGTTTGGGAGAGAAAAGAAGGTAGGTTGGGATGTCACCTGCAAAACCAATGTTAGCACAACAATACCAAGATAAAATATCATGAAATAAGCCCAAAAACCACTACCAACTTAGAAAGTAAGGATTCTTGTCATAAAATTGCAGCAAACTATAGGTTATAACAACAATGAATAGAATGTAATGTCCACAATATTTCACCATCAATATTAGTAAGTAATGATATTATATGAAATCCCTTAACAAGTAGATAATTATTCAATACTTAAAAAACCATTTTGATGGTTAGAAGGGTTGGAAAATTAATGTTATCAACAGAATTTATGCATCCCTAATGGTTGTAGATTTACTTTTATAACAACAAGAAGCAAATTAAGGCAATTTCACAACATTTTTGCACTAATAGATTGCTTAGAACATGAACAATCCAACAATAGATAGAACAATTTAAAGAGAGTAATTATCATGTTTATCAATGCAACCAATGCCTTATCTTCGAAGGGTAAATGGAGTCAAATAGAAGAGAACAATAAGGGAAAATATCAAAGAGAAAGCTAGGCAACGAGATTAAAAGGAGTCTTAACAATCTCTAGATTTATGTTTCCCTAGGATGTCTAGCAAGAGAATCCCAACGATTTCCTTGTAAATGTTCTATTTCCTTCTAGATAACCTTTTGCAATAGCTTGAGGGAAAGGGAATGATGCCTTAAGGGGGTCTTAACAATCCTTAGGGGCGGGTTTTTCTACAAAGGACTAGGGTTAAAGGAGTCTTAACAATATTTAACAATCATTTTTCAAAGCAACAATGGAAAATAAGGGCTTTTAGGGTTTTGAAGATAACCTTGAACAATGATAACATGCAAAATATCAAAGTAGAAGAGAGCAAAACCAAGGCATTTTGCAAATTAAACCTTGGAAACAACTTCCAATCCACAAGAGATCTTTCTCAAACCCAAAAGATCACTTCCAAGCCAAATCACGCTATTTTTCCATTTTGTACCCAAAAAAGGCTTGTACCTCATTATCTTATGGGACGAAGGGGCTAAAGGACTAAAGGGGTTTTTAATGGCATTAAATAAAGAAATAAAGTTAAGAGTAGTCATGACTAAAATGCAATGACGAGGTACAGGGTAAAGAAAAATCCAACCCATACTCAAGTGGGGGGTAGAGCTCAAGTACAAGAAACCAACCCCTTCGCCCCATAAGATAATGAGGTACAAGCCTTTTTTGGGTACATATAACCCGAAGACCCAAAAGATGAGGAAACCTAAGGGAAATATGATGGAAAGTGGTAAGTATGATCAAGAATGATACGATGGATCTTCAAGAAGACCCCCTAGTAGCACCCCTTTTTTCCTCAGGAGTGACGACACTTACTAGGATACCAAGATAACCACCAAGTTGAAATGAGGAAAAAAGTATAACTTCCAAGAAAATGTTAGATAATAAGAAACAATCCTTTGAAACTCATTCAAATGCATCAAATATTAAAATGACGTTCACCATGAAACTTGACTAGTTACCTCATGAAGCAAGATCCATCGCCTTCATGTGGATGATACCAATGTGGTGGAACTTTTCTCTGTTGCAGATGGTCATGGTGAAATGTGGTGAAGAGGAGGGGTTGTTTGGGCTATGTTGGTCATCCAGCTCTCGACACTCCATGTTTGCTACATGTGAGCCTAGAGACTTGATCTATTTAGTTACCCATAAATTTGGAGGGGGTAACATGAACCATTTGTAGTATATGAAAATAACCTTCCATCTTCGTCTTTGAGAAAATAAGAATTATTTCTAATGACAGAGGAAATTTTGTAAGGGACGAGCCATATTTTTTGAAGCTTTGAATTTTTCCCTTTATATGCATGAGCATGATCCCATAAAAGAACCTTTTCACCAGCTATACAAGTAGTCGATTTATCTTTTTTATCGAAATATTTTTTGACAGATTGCTTCATTTTCTTTAGATAAGAGCATAACTTGTATTTCTTCTAAGGCCAAAAAAGAATTTAGTCTTTGAGGGAAATCTATAGAATTCATCTCTTTAGCTTGCAAGGCTAATTTGATAGAGGTAAGTTCAAGTTCAATAGGCATGACGACTTCCTGACCATATAAGAACTGAAATGGGGTATGACCCATGCTCATCTTAGTGGTTGTATAATCTGCCCACAAGGCATAAGTCAGCAAGGTGTGCCACTCGAGGGGTTTGTTTTCAATGATATTCTTCAAAATTTTAATCAATTTTTTATTTGTTGACTCATCTTTCCCATTTACATGGGGGTATTAAGTTGATGAATTGAAATGTTTCACTCTAAATTTATTAAGGAACCACTAGTAAATTGGGCCCATTTTCCGACAATTTTATCGATGAAGGTTCGTCACAAAAATGTCTCAAGAACAATGAAGCCCACAAACCATTTATTGTTGCGTCTCAAATGTGAGAACTGCGACAAACTATGGTTTGTCGCAAGATCGACCAAAGTGCGTCACAAACATTTTTCGCAAAAGTTCGTCCTAATATCAACAAAAAAATCGTCTTAAGATCGACAAAAAATTCGTCTTAAGATCGACAAAATGTTCATCTTAAGATTGAGAAAAAGTTCATCTTAAGATCGACAAACTTCCAACAAATTTTCATTACTTTCGACGGTATTTTCATCTTGAAACCGTCGATGCAAGCCAATGTCTTAGTCGAATTTCTGACGAGGGTTTCATGAAATAGAAAAAAAATTAACACAGAATGTCTTAGCCCATATGGGAAGGGAACCTTGGTCAATGGTGAAAAACTCCTCATTCCTCACCATTGGATCCAACCCCTTTGGGGACTTTGAAGCTAACCTTAACAAAAGTTTATGCTATGCAATTGGAATAAATCCCCATAACATGATCCATCAAATCCAATAAATGAAGGTGTCAGATTGCAAGATTGCAAGTTTAGCATATGTTCCACTTATGATAAAAGCACACTTATTTTATAATACCTTTTTTAGTTGTATCATTAAATTGGATTTTAGAATCTACTTATATATTACATTCTAGAAGTGCCTACTTCCAGTTAGAAACATAAATGTTCAACCAAAAGTTTTACTAGAGAATGAAGGAGAATTAAAACCAATACATATCAATGTAAGTAAAGATATGTGAGAACACTAGCTACAATTCATGGACATAAAAAATAATTATCAAGGTAATTCCTCAAACCAATTCAATGGAAAAATATAGTCGTAGAGATCATGTTTTTAAGTTGAAAGTGTAGTGCATATATAGAAACAACTAGAAAATACAAACCGTGTACACCCTGTCCAGAGCTGGGGAGTCTGTGCGTGTCTCCGGGAAAACCCGTGTGCGCATTCCTTGAACGAGAAGCCTGTGCTGAATTGAGTGGAAGTATCTTTGTTATTCGGGGAAGCTGAGCTAGCCTGTGTGTGAAGTCATACAAAAAGACGGGAAGGACAAATTGATGCTAATGCATTTCATAGAAACTTGAAATAAGTACAAATTTCAAAAGCCATGTCAAGAAATATAACTTTACCACCTAAAACTGATACAAGAGGCTCAGACCTCAAAATTTTTGAATATTAATATCTAAAAAATCATTTGATCTAGAACTTCAACCCAGTGGAATGGGAAAAATAAGCCAAAGACCGCATTGTCGGTGACATCTAAACACATCGTCTAGTGAATGTCAAATATCTGATATGATCTTTTGTTTCAAGATACAGTCTATCCATCATAGTATGCACTTTTTTAGTCTTGGCATCTTTTCCTTTTACAATAGTAGGCTAACACAAAGTGCCACCCCCTTCCATTTCAGAACACAATCTTTTGCATGGGAAAAACTGAATGTACTGATTTCATCAAATGATTTCTCTTTTACCTTATTTGTAAATGACTTCTCACAGACCTCATATGTGCATAGGAGGACCTCAAATTTCCAAATATTTGCACTCAAAATTGTAATATTGAGTGAATATCACTATTAAAGAAACAATTAATTAGGTACGTAAGAATGAATATCTTGGAGTAAGGATATAATTCATTATACTGCATAACTAATCCAAAGGTTGTACAACAAGACAAAAGAATAGATTTTAAACAATAGAATTGATCATAATTAGAGCTTTTTCTGTCTTATTTTAATGCTTAGAGGGTGATATTGATGATGAGGATCCCAATATAGGCAACGATTTTGATGATATGTAGCTATTTGTTGTAGCATGATTTTGTTTTACTCTAGAGACCATTTAGAGCCTCTCTTTTGATGTATTTTAGTTCATAGATGGATTTCACTTGGTGCTATTTTGGTTATATGCACCCTTATTTGTTATATACATGAGAAACTTTGCATATTTGCGTATAATGGTTTGGATTCATTTGGATGCACATGAATATATATGTTTTTTTTCAAAAATTGAATATTTTGTGTATTTTTCGTCAACCAATGTTTTGGTCTGATTTTTTTCAAGTTCTAGTCTAGTTCAAGTTTTTGGGGTCGATCGATTCAATGACTGGTATATTTATAATAACATTGGTCTTAACAATAACATGATTCTATCACAACAATTCACAATAATCCAATAGAGGCCACAAACACCACTATTTCCACAAAGAGTGCAAAGCACCCAAATTTATCATAAGATAAGACAAGATAATTTTATTATGTCCACAAATGTCCAAAGAATAGATCATTGGACTAGGAAATCATCAAAATATGGGTGTTGCAATAAAATATGAAAGATACAAATGAAATTTCACTAAGTGAAAAAAAATACATGAGAAAAGGTTAATCAAAAAATTACACCTTGAAAAGAGTGGAGAACATCACTGAACATCATATATTAACAAGAGGTCGAAGTAGAGGAGGAAGTACACACATCCCTATCATCACATATCTAAGTGAAGGAGACAATTTAAATCATGATAACATTTTCTTGGGAAAGCCCAAATTTGGAAAGGCCTACTTGGGTGACTAAGAGTGATTCATGAAAACACACCTAACATTTGGGACTGATGAGAAGAATCTAGTGATGGGCATATGGCTTCTCTATAAGGAAAGAACATGGGAGTGTGTGTGGCTCTATGACCTCATGGAGGTGAGGCATCTACTAACTAAGTGAGAGGATGCATATTGTCTGGAAAATTCATTGTGTTGCTTATGACACAAGAAACAAATGAGTGTGTATTTATGATACTACACTTATAAAGGGTCAACCCAAGTGTAACACACAAAAATGCTTTAGGCCCACTCATAACTCATAATAGAGGGATCTGTAGTCTAAATTAACCACAGTGAAGATGCACCAAGGGTGTTATCACTGAAATATCGTCCGCAACATTGGACACAATGGTTAAGGAAAAATATCAATGCCAACAGCAATTAGTCCACCTAAAACACAAAAAATGCATCCAAAAGGCAACAAACTATATAATTGGGTAAAAAATTGAAGTGCACAAATTCACTAAAGGAAGCGCGCACATTGTGCGTGGAATGCACGACTTTCTACAGGAAAAGTTGTGCATTGTCTACAGGAAAAGTCATGCACTTCCATGAACGACGCATTTATTAATCTTGTCGGCCCCTCAACCACTTCTAGTTCGACCCCCAATGCAATTTGACACTCATATCTGAGTGAAATCTAGCTTGGAGGCTGGTCAAGGGCTAGAGAGTGCCCTAAAAGGCCCCTTGTTCACACTATGAACCAATTACATTTTTCCTTTAATGGATGTTATAAATAAGAGCCATGGGTGTGCTAAGAAACCAAGATCTTCATAGTATTGTTATGATGCAAGAATTCTTCCTTGGGAATCCTCTTTTCTCTTGGAATCCTTCAAGCACCATTGCAATAGGCCATTCCACTCACCTCTTGAGGGAATATGCATTGTTATTCTTCACCATTTTCCATTTCTTCCATTGTATGAAGAGCTCTCCATTAGGGAACTCAAGATCCCTCCCAAGAAGGAAGAGGGGACTCATAAGTCCCTATTTTTCTCTACGGTGTTTTACCTACTAATCTATTGATCCATTGGTAGCATTATGTTGGTCATTGTTTGATTATCATGGTAATAAGTTTCTCATGCTTTATAATATTTATTTCTTAGTTGTTTTAGTTTTATTTCTTTGTTTTTACATGTGTTTGGATTACTTAACCCACTCACAAACTTATGTCCTATCTAGTAGGCTCATCTAGACATGCAAGTGTTGTTGTTTTGCTCACCCAAGTGACAAAACCAACACAACAGATAGATGACCATACTGGGAATCAATATCAAATTCATACCTATTTGACCTTAGAGAGCACTTCATTTTGATTGTTTTGTCTTGCAGGTACCAAAATCGACCTAGCCCAACCTGTCGAAGTCAAAATTCAGATCCAGGGTGGGAGTATTTCACTCAGAAATTTCTTTCCTGATGCATGATAGGAAGTGCGTGGATTTTCCTGCCCACGGACATGAACTTTGTGAACTGTGCGCGGAACATGCCTCTTTACACTACGCATTTTGCGTATTGTGCGCCCTCTATGCGCCTATCAGAATTGTAACCCACACATAAGTCTTGTTTTTCAAATTGTAAGGGTTTTTCTGGATCGTTTGAGGGCCCCTAGCCTTCATATTTTTATTTTAATGCACTTTGTAAGGAAAATACACTCCACTTAAAGTCCTTTCCCATATGAAAGGTTATCTAACATAGGAACTTAGGGGGTAAAAAAAACCAATATTCTCCGCTTTTTCTTTGTTTCCACATGGATGGATTATTTGGCTTGTAAAATTTTAAGTTGAGGTTATTTCTTTCATACATAAATAACTTAAATTGGGACTAGAAGTTAACTTTGACCCTCAAGTATGTTCTTCCTTCGCACCCTAGGGCGATCTTGGGAATCAAAAAGGTGGTTAAAGGGACATTTCATCTCCCTTAACAAAAATATTTAGGAGAGGACAAAGCCCCCTAGGGTTCCTCTTAGTTTTTTGAAATCATATTAAAGTTTTGTAAGGGCCCATACATGCCCACATGTTGCAAACTTAGAATAGTTTCTTAAAAATGCTTTCTTAGTTTAGATCACAATCTAGGGAAGTTTAAAGATCAAAGTAACGGGCTTATACACACCCACATGCTTGCAATCTAGGATGGTTTCAAAGCTTTCTTAGTGTAAACAACATTTAGGGAGTTTAAAGGATTTGTAAATGACCCATATGTCCACATTTCTAGTTCTCTAGGGCTTTAAATATTCCACAAGGTTGTACCAAAGACACATAGTAAGCTAGGTAAGAATATTTGTAAGGACCACGGGAAGTCCACATGTTGCAATCTCACACTTAACTTATTAAAATATTTGCACACTTGTCACCTTCTTGCACACAAAGCCACTCCTCACACACATAAGTTTTCTTAGAATAATGGAGGTCGAAGTAGGAGTTCTCCAAAGGAATTTTGAAAGGTTCCACTACTTCTTAGGAAATTATCCACACCCAATTAATTCAAATGAGATTGGTCCACACCCCCAATCTCTCAACCCACCACATCTAATTTTTTTCTAAAAACACACTAAATTTTCCTCCACAGGAGATGCCAAAAGATATTTTTTAGTCTAGGTAGGATCTCGAGGGTAGCATCCAAATAACCCTCCGTTATTTGGTTCTCATATTTTTAAACAATAGAAGTTGAGAAATAGGGAACTTTTAAATCCTCCAAGTCAAGTGTTCCTACACCATAAGGCAGGGAGATACCTGTGAAGGGTCGAAGGCTGAGGTCCGATTGTTTTGCGCATCCCTCCTTGAGTCACCCAAATCTTGGAAGGGTATCCAGCCCGTGACCTATTTCTGAGGCTGAAAATCTAAATGTCGCACTTTGACCAAGGTACCTAGTGACCAAACATAGGAAATCTACCTAGGTGGCGATTGTGGGCTGCAATCGCATCTTGATCAGATTTTGTGTGGCTATTGGGAAATATCGCCAGCTCTTTCAGGATATGCACCCTCTACCCCTCATTATAACTGATTACTTCAACCTTCACTAGTTTCTCTTTCGGTGGCCTCAGACCCCACTATTGAGTGATATTGGAAGGCCCAGATCTATTTGAGAGGAAGGACGATACGTCTTTTAGGACACGAGTATTTGTTTTTATTGTTCCCCCACGTGAACAAAATCCACCTATCCACATGATTGTTTATTTACAATTGATTTATGTATGATTCTCATTTGATTACATGCAATTGTGAGTTATATTATTTTGTGAAGGTAAAAAAATATACAAAGCTCTTGTTCATTTATTTCTCTCTTTTCACCATTTGCACATATTCATTTTTCTAGTCGGAAACCATAGGGGAACCACATAATCCCCCTCATTCTAGATGCTTGCAGAATCTCCCTCCTATTCTAGGAGGATTCCCTAGTCTTACCAACTCATTGACTCAACCATCTCACACTCCCGTGAGTGCTACTATTTTGGGATTATATTTACTTGGTTCCACTTTGCGTGGGTCCAATTCCCAAGGCCATCCATCCACTAGTTCTCCTTCACAAGGAGGTAGGGGTCAAACTTCCTCTCAAGGGAGAAGTACAACCCCACCAAATCTCTCTCATGGGACAGGTCAACTATCTGCTCACACGATGGCTGGAAATAATCCTCCACCAAATATCCCTATGCCATACTTGGCATCCCTTAACATTCTTGATTTAACCAAACTCACAAATGATCACATTTCGCATGATCCAACTTGGCCCAATATGCCTACAAAATTTCCTCCAGACATTCCAAAGTTTGAAGGAAAACCAGGGGATGATCCCACCAACCATGTTATGACCTTCCACTTATGGTTCTCGTCAAACAACATCATGGATGATTCCATCCGCTTAAGTTTGTTTCAATGAAATCTCATAGGTCCATCCGCCAAATGGTATGTGGATGAAAAATCAGGGTCCCATGTGACCTTTGAACATTGGCCAAAGCCTTTTTGTCTTTTTTCCAACTACCAGTTTGTCACGATGTTGGTTTAGAACTTCTCTCTGAGTTCAAACAAACTACTTCTATCCATATAGTTGACCACATCCATGAATGGTGTCGGCGTCGTAGTTTTTGTCAAACAGAAACCACCAAAGAACAACATCTTGATTGGTTTCTCAAATCACTTATCTCTGTTATTGCCCAGGATGTCGCATCCACTTTTCCTCATTCAAAAGAGGAGGCCATTAGCAAGGCCCAAAATTTTGACCTCATCTATGCTCAATTAGGTTACTTATACATAGTGTTACCTGATGCACCCAGACCCATACCATTTGGCCAGGACAAACTTGGGATGTCCCACGTTGTAGATGGGTTGATTGGTTCCATGACGCACCACAACCCTTACAGCCACCCATCACCTACTTATGGTACACCTCAGTATATGCAACCATATGGAGGGACTTATTATTACCCTCCCCCCACTCACCAACAATCATATCCTATTGTTCCCCCTCAGCCATTGGGGGGTCCCCCACCGGTACCCCAGATGCATCCGGTCTCTCAATCAAGTGTGGTTCCACCCCCAACCCCTACATGTGACCATAAAATTTGTAGAGGTACTTCAACTTCCTATACGCCATATGGAGAGTCTCCACAAAACAATCCATATTTCCCATTTCCTGGTCCTCCCCAGCCGGTTTATCTCCCACACAGACAACAACATTCCGACGTTAATTTTGTTCAACCCTTTCCCATTCAACAACTTCATGCTTTTGAACAACTGAATACGGAAAATCTGTCCCATCAACTGAATAATGACAAGAAGAAAGGGGAAAATAGAAACAATAATAACCCAGAACGAGGAGGAAATAACTCCCAACAAAACCATCCCGCTGGAGGCAACCAGAATCAAGGGAACCAGAACCCCCAAGGGGGAAAAAAAAACAAACGAACAAGGAAGAACAACAACAATATTATAACTAACTTCCCTTGCACTCTATGTGGTGAGTACGAACATTACACTCACCATTGTCCCCAAATTACCGACTTCAAATGGATGAAAGAATCCATGACCACACAACGTCCTCCAACATTGCATGCCCCTTAGTAGGCCCCACAACATTATTTGCAACCACCACCTCCGACGATTTTGCAAAAGCCTATTCCACACCAAGGTGTAATGAATACCCAATAGGAGGTACACCCCGCTCCACCGCAAATGGGGAAATATCAAAACACAACCTACAGATCCCATTCAACCTGAAAATCTAGCCGATCGCAATATCCTTCTCACCAGCGAAGAGGATATTCTTCTGCAAACACGTGGTCGTCAATACAACATGCCTCCTGACTCTACACCAACCACCTCAGAAGCAACTCCCAAACTATCAAGACAACCATTGATGATTCCATGCCCTAACACTGAACCCAACCCTTGTATACCTCACATTTTGTTATGACGAAATGTCAATAACCCTCATTCTAGGGTAGCACACAATTACTGTCTAGTCGACGGCTTAACACAATCTTCTGCAACCATGTCTGTATTGGAGGTCCTCCAAACCTATCCATATCAATGGAAATCCTTGCTTTCCACCTTGGGGGCAATCGACCCAGATGATACGTGACTCGTCACCTTTGATATAGATAGCGGAGAACCACACCTCCCCACCTTGGTAGCTTTTTAGATACCAGTTAAGATTTGAAACATCACAGTTCATCAGTGCATCATCGATGAAGGTACACCCACATGCATCATGTCCAAATTCGTATGGAAGAAACTTGGCTCACCAAAGTTAGTTCCATCCGCCATCACCCTTAGAGCTTATGATAGTCGACCATCATCTCCTGAAGGGATCTTTCAAAATGTCCCCGTAGAACTTGGGGGAAAAACCTTCCTCATCAACATTGAAGTTATCGATGCCCCACTTGATTATAATATCTTGTTCGGATGTAGCTACATGTATGTTATGAATGTGGTAGCCTCTTCTATGTTTCGAACGATGATGTTCCCCCATAATGGGAAAATTGTCACCATCGACCAACTCACACATTATGAGCCCAATCATTCCGCCAACATCGATAAAATCATCCCCCTCGTTTGTACTAGCTCGGATGCCTTTTCGGTCATTGACATAGGTCCTAGAGTATTCAAGGACCCATCCTTGTTAGGGGCATATCATGGAGCCCCACCTCTCCTACACCCTTCAGCACAAGTGTGTGTAGTGTCCTCTAACAAAACAGATATCGGAGACACAACTCCTCTCACCGAGGCCCATCCTCACATCGAAGTTCCACTAGTCACAGAACTACTTCCTCAGGAATTCCCCGAGAACACCATTGCACCACCTGTCCCGGATTTCCCCCCCCTCCAGGGGAAAATACCGGTTTGGGAAACATTCCCCCAAACCATTACCCAAATTCCCTTTTTCTACCCCCCACCTAGAGTCCAAGCATTCCAGGTACCGACTACTCTTACTCTTCCAAACATGGTGCTTGCCATCCCTGTAAGGTATCTCCATCCACCTGTGATGGTTCCTAAACCATCTCTCCCTCCTCAGATAGAGGGAATACCAATGCAGATCCCAGTACAGGCTCCTGCCACACCACCCTCACCCCTAACTGTTGGCACCACTACCACTACTGGGGGCAGATGGAGGAAGAACAAGCCCACATCTCCTCTCCCTCCCTAAGCTCAACCTCCTTGTGCACTATGCTAAAGATACATAAACCCCACTAATCAATGTCCTACTCTTCCCGAGTTACGCAATTTGATCTAGCTCCCTAGAGCAACCCCATTGCTTGCTACTACACCAAGTACATCCACTACTACTACGGAGTCCTCAAACACACACAATAAAGGGTTATGCACCAAATTCGTTTGTTCCATATGTTCAGAATATGGCCACTACACTCATCATTGCCTAGCTCTACCTCAATTTAGCCAAACCTTAGCCACGGTACACAAAACGTCTCGGCCATATCCCTCTCAGCCACTCTTTACTAAGGCTCACAGTACTAATATTCGATATATCTCGTCGTCAGTACCCGAGCGAACGAGGCACCATCCACAATATCGTGAAATTTTCTTTATGACTAGTAGGCCCTCGCACCTTGTCCACAATATCCATTCTACGTCCTCGCCACTTGAGGACAATCACACTTACCCATTGACAATTCCCCTTGTCACCTCCCAAGACCCCCTGTATTCTCGCATTTTCTACTGCGACGAAGATATCCTGGAGTAAATCACTACCCCTGATTTTCCATGGAATGCACTCCGTCATAGAGAACTTTTCCTCTCACAAGAGGTCTTTCACCCTTTTAACCTCATCTACAACCCTCTGTACAGTCCCTAGCTAACCTCCCTCAAAATAACACAATGCGGGACAATAAGGTCACTAACCTATCTCTTGCAACTCCCAGATCGGTAGCCCCAAGCTCCCACAATCTTCAAATCACCTCACGACTCTCTCGCCAGATCACCAAAATCATCTGCACTTCTCCCCAGAGGAGCATTTTTTCACTTCACATTCAAGTATGCATGCTCACTTTCAACTTTATCAAATAGTTGTTATATGTTCTTTATCATCATATATTTTTCATGTCGGGTATTTGGTTTTCATGTGTGCGGGTACTTGTTCCACAAGATTACAACCCCTTCATGTATATGTTCGACACTAGCATATAATTATTCCCTCTATAAATCAATTGCATATCCCAGTCACACTCTCTGACATTTACCTTTAGGGTCCCTACATTTGGCTCTGCAGTATCGTCACCTCTACCACATTTTGGTACTATCATCTGATAGCACTCTCACCCACATGAGTTGTCCCATTCATAGTTCCCCCTGAAAACTTGACACTCATGCTAATTTCACCCCCTAGGGATGGGAGTCCCGATAGTCTTATGCACTTCCGAGAATGAACCCCATACTTCTTCTCATCATATTGCTAACCTTCCCAATGGACTCCCAGGTCATATCATCTCGGTTTTATTGACTACACCTTCGTAGTTTCATTTTATCCCTCCATCTCATCCACCATTAGTTTTCTCATCTGCAAATTTCCCTCCATCCATTTACCTAATACACAAACCCACCCATGGGGCTCCCACCCATTCTCTTTCACAACTTGCACCCTAACAGGCCAAGCCATATTTCACTGGGGCACCTGTTTCTGTATATGTATACTCAACCCAAATTATTCTTGATTTCTTTGGAATTGTAAAAAGCCTTTTTTTCTAGCATATACATAGCTTTTCGTAGCCATCCTTGATGGCCTTTCTTTCCTTCGAAAATCAACCCATGTCGCCCTTGGTTGCGGCATCCACTCTTTTTTCATTCCAACATCCTTCACGAACCCCGAGTATCCCAAGTCCATATACCCATGATCTCTGAGTTTGTCCACTTTGTTAGCCTCTGGCACAATTTAACCCCATATCTAGTCATCCCCTGACACTAGATCCAATTTTACGGTTGTTGCCAGTCATCCTTCACAATTCCCCAACCAAGGGAAGTCTTGAGTCTCACAACATCTTGACTTTGTTCATGTTACCGGTCAGTACCTGATATCATCTATTAATCAATGGATTTCAAGAATCCCTTTGCTTCTTGGCGTCGCATCTCCCTTCATGTCAACATCAGCACAGTTTCTAGAAAGGCGACAATATCTTGACTCTCATTACCTTTTCAATGAGGAGTCTTAGACAACATAGAGAAAATTATCATTGCTTTTTGATTTCGTTGACCCCCATAACATTTGACTTCAACAAAATCTCATGTTACGGTGGGTCTTACTATGCAACTATTGCAGTTGTTTCATATTAGTCGAAGAACTCTAAATTTGTTAGGCCATCAATGCCTACGAGTCCTTAACAATTCTTACAGCCGTCATTGACTTGCTTCAGAGTCCGTTCACCATTCAGAACTATCATCTATCATTATCAACCGCCCCCGAGGGCGCTACAGTTATCTACATCAACATACATCTTCAATTACAGTCTCACATTTTGTTTTCATGACACGAGCATGGGGCATGCCTACCTCGTTTGTACACTGATTTTATTTTTTCTCCCTAGAGAAAGGTTTGGGTCCCACAGTTTTCCCTCTCTCTCCGACAAATCGCTCTTGCAGTTCCTCTCTTCACTCTTCATTACAATGGCACTCTCAACAAAATAAACATTGATGTATTTTGATTATATGTATGCTCCTAACCTCACACATCAGGGGACATCTATTATCACTAAAATATCGTCCACAACATTGCACACAATGGTTAAGGAAAAATATCAATGTCATCAGCAATTAGTCCACCTACAGCACCAAAAATGCATCCAGAATGCAAAAAACTATATAATTGGGTCAAAATTTGAAGTGCACAAATTCACCAAAGGAAGCGCGCAAACTGTGTGTGGAATGTGCGACTTTCTACAGGAAAAACCGTGCACTTCCATGAATGATGCATTTATGAATCTTGTCGGCCCCTCAACCACTTATAGTCCGACCCCCAACGCGATTTGACACTCATATCTGAGCAAAATATAGCTTGGAGGCTGGTCAAGGGCTATAGAGTGCCCTAAAAGGCCCCTTGTTCATACTATGAACCAATTACATTTTGCTTTGAATGGATGTTATAAATAAGAGCCATGGGTGTGCTAAGAAACCAAGATATTCATAGTATTGTTATGCTGCAAGAATTCTTCCTTGGGAATCCTCTTTTCTCTTGGAAGCCTTCAAGGACCATTGCAATAGGCCATTCCACTCACCTCTTGAGGGAATAGGCATTTTTGTTCTTCACCATTTTTCATTTCTTCCATTGTATGAAGAGCTCTCCATTAGGGAACTCAAGAGTCCTCCCAAGGAGGAAGAGGGGACTCATAAGTCCCTATTTTTCTCTACGGTATTTTACCTACTAATCTATTGATCCATTGGTAACATTATGTTGGTCATTGTTTGATTTTCATGGTTCTAAGTTTCTCATGCTTTCTAATATTTATTTCTTAGTTGTTTTAATTTTATTTCTTGTTTTTACATGTTTTTGGCTTACTTAATCCACTCACAAACTTTTGTCCTATCTAGCAGGCTCATCTAGACATGCAAGTGTTGTTGTTTTGCTCACCCAAGTGACAAAACCAACACAACAAAGGGCTTCAATAAAATTTACATCAACAACAAAAATATGCCTTAGTCATCGTAAATAGAAGAGAAGGAATAAGATATATCGATGTCAATCAATAAAAAAAAGTAAACTATGGAAATGGTATAAAAATGCATGTTCAAATGTTCATCATCCCATGGTTTGGTGGAAAATTGGGGTGGTGGTTTTCAAGGTGACCCAGATTCAAATCTATGCAGGCATGTTGTCACCATGTGTGGTGGTGCCATATGTGGCAAGAAGGTTAGCCTCTCCTTGATAAAAGAGTCTGTATATTGGTTGTATCTTATCTAAGTTTAGTGCAAGTAATTAATATACTTTAAGAAGACAAGGTACATGCACCCTCTTCTAACATTAAATGTTTTGGCAGAATTAAATGTAGGTGGGGAGGTAAATTTATCCCAAGTTTACCATAAAAATAAAAGCATGACCAATGGAAAGTATCATATTGCATACCAATCCAACCTGTGTCTAAAAACTAAGACAAAAGAAATAGAAATATCCATAAAAGAGTAGAACCATGAAAACATCTCATAAAGTGATGCAACTAGATAAAAATATTTATAGTTAGCATTAGATGGTAGATGTCCAGTATAGTTAGATTCCCATATTATATAGCATACCCCCTCCAAACCCAACATAAATAAATAAATAATTAAAATTCTACATAGTTCTACGACTTTACCCTTCACTTCACATATCATAAGAAAAAATATTTAGCATTCAGAAAGAACATTAATTTACTTACCATATTTATTCATTAAACTATTAGTAACATATTAAGGAGATGCCAACATTAATCCAAAAAAATAGGATCAATAAAAAAAACCCTACCCTGTCATTAAACTAATATTATCTATAGAATAACTCATATTGAATGAGAGGAAAAACAAACTCCAATATTTATTTATATAGTACTTGACTTGAAATAGATAATAAACCATGCTTTGTAGAAATCTTTCTAACAAACAAGAATTAAACACATTGGAGGCATATGGTTCAGGCCAAGCATGGTTGGTATACCATTGCCTTAGTAAACATGCAAGGATATATAAAACATATCTATGCTCACGCTACTTGAGTTTTTTTCCTTGGAGAAAAAAATTAAGGCTTCGAAGTAGGACAGAACCATGCTTTGTAGAAATTTTTCTAATAAACAAGAATTAAACACATTGGAGGCATATGGTTAAGGCCAAGCATGGTTGGTATACCATTGCCTTAGTAAACTTGCAAGAATATATAAAACATATCTATGCTCACGCTACTCAGTTTTTTTCCTTGGAGAAAAAAAATAAGGCTTTGAAGTAGGATCAGAACCTCTTGCCAACATGTTGAAAACAGTACCTAAAGCTTACAATACATAACTTATTTTTCTTTAATTGACAATTAGTGTGAAATAGCATACAGAATCTTATGTATCTTCCAAGCCTTCACCTTATAACAACATATATGTTTAAAATATACACAATAAATATCCTATAGTGCCCACCATAATCTGAAATACATGTGGGAAATTTTTGAGTCTCGACATATAGATACTAGATAACAAAGAAGTTATAACAATTATCATAAATCCTTACTTGAGGAAAGTACAAAACAAAGGCTAGAGTGTTGTGCTAAATATCTTTTTTCTGGCAGATGAGATGAAATACTGAAACTGAAATAGCTTTATGTTCTATTGGATATAGCTTGTTGGATATAGCTAGTTATAAAGATAAAAAATAGAGGTGTTAAACAACCCAAGGGTAGACTAGTCAAGAAAAGACTAGATACAGTGCTACCAATATCCAACTCTATATAGTTAGGGTATTACAACTAGAATCTCCAAAAATGAGCAAATATTCATCATCTTCAACAAAGAATAATGACCCCAATTTCTATCCTTTTTGGGATAGAA
>ML826586.1:29450-42795 GCA_009831015.1 Picea engelmannii
TCTGGGAGTCGCGTCCCCCTTTTGTCGACATCAACACACTTTTCCAGAAGGGAGACAGTATCTTGATTCTCATTCTCTATTAATGAGAGATCTCGGACGACACAGGGAGAAACAACATTGCTCCCTGCTGTCGTTGGCCCCCACAACATTCGACGCCAACACTCTCTCATGTTATGGTGGGTCTTACTTTGCGACTATTGCAGTTCTTTTTGTCATTTGTCGAAGACCTCTGAACTTGGTAGGGCCATCAATGCCCACATCATCGTCGTTTCTTATTACAGTGATCATTGCCTATTATTCAGAGTATGTTCCGTTGCAAAATTGTCTTCTGCCTTTATCATTTACCGCCCCTGAGGGCGCTGCAGTTGTCTACACCAACACTTCAATCATCTTTTTTCAGAGTTACATCACACGAGCATGGGGCATGCCCGCCTCGTTTGTACACAATTGTATATTTTTTTTCATACACGTCTCTCAGAAGGTCGAGATACCAGTTCCTTTTTCCTCCAACGGATCGCTCCGAAGGGTCCCACTATTGCTTTCCCTTACAACAACATTCTCAGTAGAAGAAACATTGATGGATTTCGGCTATACGTATGCTCCTAACCTCATCCATCAGGGGGCATCTGTTACCACTGAAATTTCGTCTGCACATGGCGACAAGAACTCCACATCATCAAAACAACAATGAAGTCATTCATGGCACTGAATTAAGTTCACAACATTCCAGAAGGGTCAAAAACTATACAAAGTAACCAAAAATTGAAGGGCGCTTTACAACATCTTGATGCGCGCGCGTATGCGCGGGACAAAAACGTGTTATGCGCGCATGCGCGCCCGACGCGCGACTGTCCACACAAAAAGCCGTGCATCTGCTAATACGACGCATTAATTGCTTAAGTCGGCCTCCCGACCGCCTATGGACCGGCCCCCAAGATGATTTGACTCTCGAATCAGGGTCGGCTCTGCAAATTCGGCGAATTAATGAATTAAGTGAACCCTAAACAGGTCCGTGTTTACACCGGAAGTTGGTTACGTGACCGCCTGGAAAAATGCTATAAATAGCCATGAAGACTCATTGTTTTAGCAGATAATTCAAAGCAAAGTTACGCTGTCCAGATGATTCAGAGCTCAGTCTTTGACAAGATATCCATCAGCGGCCTAACCCAGAGTTCTTTCACCACTCAGTTTAGTTCTATTCATTTTGTAAGGAAAGCATTGTGTTGAGGGCCCCGAAGGACCTTCCGCTGGAGGGAGAGGGAACCCCTATCTCTGTCTTCAACATGTGCTCTGGTTTCGCTAATAGATCAAGCCTTGAAACCATTGATGACTCCCTTGTCTCATGTTTGATGTTTTTGTTTATTTTCGAATTGTTATTTGCTTTCAGTTGTTAGATAGATTGTATTATGTTTTGTTTTCTGTTTTCTGTTAACCCTTGCTGCCACAAATGTTCTGCCTTGGTGAACTCAACAAGGCATGCAAAGCAGTCTCCATTTTTCTCACCTGGTGACAGATTGACCGCGAACAGCGTGAGTGCATGGGAAAACCTCGCAAGAATGGAAAAGAACCCCCCAAAACAAATTGAATTTCCCACATAAAACTGCATGTGCCAAGATTGACACATGTCTTCATGAAGCTGCATGAGCTCCACATATAATTCGTTCCCTTCCCATAGGAACTTAGGATAACATAGGTTATGTCCAACCTTAGTTTTTAGGAAGTAATAATATAATATTATTCCCTTAGAGATAAGCCCTCTAGCTTCTCCCTTTTTCCCAGCCTCTTAGTCCCATCCCTTGCCCTACCTAGTGGAGCTTAGTCCCCCATTCTCTTTTATCATGGTCGGTCTACACAGAACAATGTATTTTATATTAATGATATGAGTATTTACATATACAAAAACAGGCTCATTGGCCTTTAACATCTATCCTCTTCGGCCTATCATCACATAAGCCTCCTAGCTTATAATCACTTGGCTCACCATCCTATAAAACATGTTACATTTACAATTACAACTGGGACTTGGTCTTGGGATATTACAATCCCCTCCCCTTATTTTTGCATTGTCCTCAGTTCAACTTGTTTACATATTGCCATCAAGATTTTCAAAAATCTTCAAAATCTCCAAGCTTTAGCTATTGGAATCTTGTTATCCATATGGTGCTCTACTTTCCAACACCAATTATGGTATTCATACCACAACTAGAAGTCAATTACTCTATTCCCTAGAGCTACTTCTGGAAATAATTCAACTAATTGTTCCATTTGACACACCCTCCTTATGGAAGCTACCATGTCATAAGCATCCTTGAGTTGTCTCCTCCTTGTTGCACTCACCCTTCCAGGCTCAGGAATCCCTTCACTGCTACGCAATCCCTCAATGATCCATCTTGCCAAGGCTTTCACATACAAGGAGAGCGCTAACCCATTACCAGAACCCCACCACGATTCTACAATTATAGGCTTTAGTGTCCTCAACAGTAGTTGTTCTTTCCCAACATTCCAACTTTAATAAATATTATCTAATCTGCATCACACACATGTAGTTATCACGAGAGAACATAAAAGAATTCATTTAGAACTCAAACTTATTTCATAACTAATTCAACTTTTCCCAAAATATGAAATTATATTTCATAATTTTTCATTGTTGTTGCAATAATAGGATGTAGTATTCCTTCTAGCTTTCAACAAGCACTATGTTGAATACCAATTTTTTTTCCTACAATGATCCTATCTTGCATTGAGCCAACAAATTGTCGGCATTTCTTGTACATCATACTCTCATTGCAATATGTACAAAAACCTTATAACAAGATCTTAGAACTGTCTACTCTGATCAATTCAATCACAACTACAAAACAATTTATTAGATAAAATGAATTATCATTCTATGCATATGCATGTTCATAATTAATATCAATAAGTTCATTACTTCTTTTCTGAACATAAAATTCCTTGTAGTCAATGCTCATGTGATTACTTGACTTACAACTTTCATGTTGCAATGTCTAACAACTCTTGACATGTACTCAACTCCATGAGTTAACAACATTTCAGTTGTTAGTATAATTATTTCCATGCAATAATATATATGCATGCACTCACAAAACGCATTCAACAATTGCATTTAAGTATACAATTATATCATGTATGAGTGCAACTCTGCCACTTACTAGACATGAGTGAAACTCTCAATGTATATATATTCAATGCACCTTTGCATTGATTTTCAAAATGATCATTATCTAAGTCATGTATCTCACCATCCATAAATTGGAAATATGGCCAATGCCTTGACACATTCTCCACACACTTCCTATTGTCTTCTCAATTACTTGGATGCCTTCCTTTTTGACCCGAACACTACACCAAGAATATAATTATGTGGTGTGCATTAGTGTTGGGAAAAAGGTTGTAGTCCAAGTTTTATTTAAAGGTATGAAGCTCATTGAATATTTGTGTGGTACATAACCTTTCTATATTCATACTTTGCCATATCCAACCATGTCTTGGTCTCATATATGATTAACTTTCATGACATCCATTCCTATAATCGGTTCTTATCTTTTATTTCTTTCGTTATTATCTCATAACCAAATTAATATGACATGCTACTATGTCAGTGTGTTCATTCAAATGCTAAGAAGCTTTGATAAATACAATAGGCCTCTAGCCTTTACCACACCTAGTGGTATCTCATTCATGTTAATGCACTTAAACAATACCATATTGGGTATTATAAAAAAAAATCAATCTGGGAAAATTCTTACCTGAATTTCCCTTTGGCAAATATGCAACATAATTTTAAAAGAGAAATACTTACCTGCATAGTTTTCATTAAACAAATTTGATGTTACCTGATTAGTCGATGACAATAGAATCTTTCATGCCTCTTTTATCAGTCTTATAATCAACCTTCCATCTTTATGTTGCTTCCTTCCATTTGCAACAACATCGTCAACAACACTTGCAAACATGCAAGTATTCTCTCTTTCTGTGTATGGTTTTCTCTTTCCTTTGAGCTAAAAGGCTCTTAGACCTTTGTTGGATCCTATCATAAGGTTCATAGACCTTCTTTACCACTTTTGATGCGGGTCCGAACCAGACGAAACCCACGGGCTTCCTTCCTGAGTCCTTTTCTTTCTTTTAACACAGTTTTCAGGCGTAATCCCCTTTTCTTTGGACCCCAACCTCATTTTACAACGAGTTGTGACCAAGCGTTAAATGATAGGCACTTATCCAAAGCCTAGGGAACTTCGGGGCTCCAGAACTTCAGAGGTTTTCTCAACTTCCACATTGACTTCTCCCGAATGTCGAACTGGAGAACTCTCGGATTGGCTCTCTGGAGATTCGCACTTCAGATAGTTGGAGGACGCACTGATGGATGGTCATCATTCTCTGTTTATATCTACGGTCAACAAGATCTCTGGGACTCCGGGCTTCGAGAGCTCTGAGGCTCCATCTTGTGTTACCCAAATTGTCGAATTTGCAAACTCACAAACAACAAATCAACGGACTGTGCCTTCTCATTAACCAACGACCACGATCAACTTTGGGACTCCAGCTTCAGGAGTTCCAGACTGTCCACACTCTCAATCCTTCTAGAGTGCCAAGTCTCTGGACTGCAGGATCCGCTGCCACGTATCCTCTCCCAATCAACGGTGAGGATTTACTCCGGCCTTCGGGAGTTCTCGACTCAAAGTCATCTGCAACTCAATTCCTCTGGAGTACCAAGTCTCTGGACCTTAGGATTTGGCACCATGTGTCTACTATAATAAATGGATGATATGGATTCTGGCCTTCGGGAGTCCTAAACCTCAACTTCTTATGCCTTGAATCCTTCGGAGTTCCAAGTCTTCGAACTACGAAATCCACTGCCACGTATCCTCTCCCGATCAACGATGAGGATTTACTCTGCTCTTCGGAGCTTCGTTGGTTTCACCTTCATCACACTTCATTCCTTTTGAACATCGAATTGGAGAATATGACATTCTTCTTTGCTTGGTTGTCAAACAATTAATGTAGTGACATGTGGCCCCAACGATAGGCGACACGTGTCAGGTCCCAATTGGTACTAAGGGCATGTAAGAGGCACACAAACAAGTGACAAGTGGCATGCTTAGAGTAGGTTGACATCACCCTAGATGACCTTAGCATGCCACGTCACTCTGGTGCTTCACGACTTCGGGACTTTGGGACTCTGAGACTTCGGAGATCCAGAAATTCTCCCTTCACCATCCATTGTTTCCTCCGAATATCGAATTCTCGAACCTCTTAACTTTTTCAGGTTCCACATAGTACTGTTGTCATCATATAAGATGGTGACACATGGGCCCCACGTGTCAGACTACTATTGGTCCAACAAGGTTTCCAAAAGTACAATTCTAACTGACATGTGGCACGACTAGAGGAGGTCCACGTCACCTCTGGTGACATCATCATGCCACGTCATACCCCGTGCTTCGACACTTCTTAGCTCCGAGCTTCGACGAATTTCTTGACTTATCACCATGTTTCTCCCGAACTCCGAATTTTCGAACTGCCGAATTTTGGCATGGTTGATCTGCAGACACATGTCCCTATTAATTGAATGGTCCAGATGAGTTTCGAAATTCGAGACTTTCGGAGGAAGTCCATTATGCGTGCACTTCAACCAATTTTCCCGAACTCCGAACCGTCGAACCACTTGGGAAAATCCAATGATATGACTTCTCTTGAATGATCTACGGTTGAGAGTCACTCCGTGACTTTGGAGCTTCATGATTCGACCCCTTTCTCAACAAAAACTTAAAACTCTCTGAAGTAATGAAGTCTGAAGGACTTGAGGGTTAACCGTCATGCTCTTTTCCCAGATCTAATGGCTATGATATTTCCTTGGCCAAATCCAACGGTCAAGCTCTTCCAGTGATCTACGATGTAGATTCACTCCAGAACTTCATAGCTCCAAGGTGTTTGCCTCTTTTACGACAAACAACTTCAAACAACTGGAGTGGCGAAGTCCGGAGGACTTCGGTGCTTAACCACCATGCTCCTTTTTCCATATCTGGCAGTTGTGAAGGGTCGGCCTTCTCTCGAACAGATCATCCGAATCAAATTTGAACTTTTTGGCCCAATACCACGGTTGTTGTGGTAATTTATCTGCCACTTCTCTTGAGATTTCCATTACCACCCAAGAGCTCTCTCTTAGCGCGCCTCTGGCACTCGGTACATCAAATCCTTGTGGAATTTTTACTTCAATTCCTCATATATGACCCATCAAGGTTCAATGTTGAAAACATAAGCTCTGATACCAATTTGTAACATCCCCAGCCACCCAAGCTGGGGCATGCCACTACAAATATGCTCTGTTCAAGCTCTAATCTGTAACATACCTAGCCAGAGACCAACCAGCTATGCCATACACAAAATCTTGTGGAAATTCATATATTGTAACATACACGACCTTACAGGTCGGTCATGCTAACTCCATAAAAACAACAATACCATATGTATATATATAAAACATAAAACATACAACATATTATGCTAATACACATATTAATGTGGAAATAACAGTAAGCCTACTCATACAACATATACATGAAATTACTCATAAATAGAAGACATGTCTATATACACATCATGAAAATAAACACATAAATTGTACTTATATTTGTATAGATGATGACCAACTATGTATAGACCTTCCATGAACCTCCCAGCCATAGACCACGTTGCTCATCACTCTCAGCAATGAGTCACCCCCGAGTTGGGACTAAACTCTACCAGGTAAATGGATTCCCAGGTTAGGCTAAGACAATGGGTTGCTACACAGTCAATCAAGAAGGATTCCCTCCCAGGAGACAAATTACGCATACAACTCACAACCTCTCATTCCCCACATGTGTGTAACACCCCAGGAAGTATACACCTTCATTGTTCAACAATCCATCGTCTTCTCCACTTCCCTTCCAGGGCTTCAACAATAGACCAGACAAGAATTCTCAAAGCACTATAGTTGTTGTTGGGCTCCCTCCAGGAGAAATCAATTCCCCAATAACCTCTCTCACCTGGAGAGAGCTTCTCACAGGCCTGACAACCTGTCGCTTCAATCCACGAGCTTGACAACCCGCCTCTTCACTCCCACTCCCAGATAACCAACAACATGCTCAGGTGAGAAAAACCACAACATTCAACTAACACACATGTGATGACAACAATAAGACTCGGTATGGATGTATACACTGGCATCAAACCATTCTTAGTCCATAAACTATGTTGGCAGCAACCAATCGTTAGGACACAACATGGGCTCCAACAAATACATGTGCATTGGGCTTCACAAGAAATACACAGGATAACTCAAGTATAACTGTGGGTTCCCACGGTGTGTGCATGATTAGAGGTCGATAATGGAGGTCATGTCTCAGTGCGTGAGTGCGTGCGTGCATGGGAAAACCTCACAAGAATGGCAGAGAACCCCCCACAACGAGCTGGATTTCCCACATAAAACTGCATGCGCCAAGATTGACACATGTCTTCATGAAGCTGCATGAGCTCCACATATAATTTGTTCCCTTCCCATAGAAACTTAGGATAACATAGGTTATGTCCAACCTTAGTTTTTAGGAAGTAATAATATAATATTATTCCCTTAGAGATAATCCCTCTAGCTTCGCCCTTTTTCCTAGCCTCTTATCCACGTCCCTTTTCCGACCTAGTGGAGCTTAGTCCCCCATTCTCTTTTATCGTGGTCGGTCTACACGCAACGATGTATTTTATATTAATGATATGAGTATTTGCATATACAGAAATAGGCTCATTGACATTTAGCATCTAGGCTCTCCAACCTATCATCACATAAGCCTCTTAACTTATAATCACTTGGCTCACCAACCTATAAAACATGTTACATTTACAATTACAACTGGGGCTCAGTCTTGGGATATTACATAAGGGCATACACCCCCACCATACTCTTCACCATTTTATTTCTTCATATCATTAATTAAGGGTTTGCTAAGATAAGTATAAGGGCATACACCCTCTTAGCTTAAACCCTCACTTAGAGAAACTTGCCTTGGGGGGTAAAAGGGCTTACGCCCAATTGATACCATTACACCCAATTGATGACCACTAACGAATTTTGACACTTTTAGGTGTCCAATATCATCCCAATCATGTAATGTGTATGATTCAATTTCAAGTTACTGAACCGTAATTCTATCAAAATTTGTCATCTACAGATTGCAGTTGCCCATATGGAAAATTTCATGCTAATTTGGCATATATTTTGTTGAAACTTTATGTTTGACAACCATCTTCAATTCCATCATTAATTAACCCCTTTGTCAGTTGAAAGGAGAGACTACAAGTGGTTTCTCGAACCATCATCATTTGTTTTTTAACTCCCTCCCTTAAGGTACAAAATAGTTACATCATTGTACTCCCCCCTTTGGGCTCAAGAGAGTACCATACTTGTTCCATTTGTGTACAACACAAAGTGGGCATGCGGAAAAAACCACATGTTATCTCATCCTATGGGGGCCATGCTCAAAAGCTACGCAATAAGGGGACCACTTATGTGAGGTACACAAATTTTATGTGTTGCAAGATTGGTCTTTACTCGAGATTGAATTATATGGTAAGACTTATATAATCGCTTGGATGTTGATGACCACTACCAATGATCAATCCATTCATAGTGAATATTCAATCTTGCAGGTTTCTTCAGTGTTGAACATCTATCTGAAGAATGGTTATGCTTGCCACAATGCTGGAAAGGATGGATATCAAAACATTGATTCTCGTTGTGTCAAACTCGATTACAATGTTGGCACTTTGCATTGTGATGCTGAACTGGAATAGGTGAAGTGGAAACTTCTTGAAGGAATCCAACACTTTGGAACTAGATCGGTTAGGAGTAATCAAGAATATGAAAGGTAACTTCCTTTTCATATCCAAGTCCTGATATATTCTTGTTTTAAATGATTTCTTTCAAGGTCTGATGATGGTCTTGGAAAGAGTATTTTGTACTTGATGACTTGCTTCACATTTACTTTTACTTATACATGTTGTATCACTATGTGCTTTGCCATCTTCTGCTTGCGATTCATCTTCATTGGAAGCTGCTTCTAAAGTTGGCTTGCTGAGGTTTTCCTTCACTGACTGTTGATCAAAATCATCATGATCATTATAGATAGGGTTGTTATGAACAAAAACTAGTTCAGAACACTTCACCCACTGTTGATTTTTGAGATCTATAAACTCATCATTCAATAGATGGGATTGAGATTGAAGAAGTCTAAATTTTTCTTCTGTCACTTGCAAACAAGTTAGCACTGATTGAAGATTTTCTTTATTCAATATTACTATGTTGCCTTCAGTGGTGTTTATTTGGGTGTTCAGAAATGCTAATAATTCTAGATTTTGAGTCATTTAAAAACACTAAATGAGGTCTCCTTGTGCAGGTAGATCCTGATTAGAATTTGACTCGACAAAAGAAGGCTTACTTGCAACTCGCTCACTTGAATTTCTCACTTGAACTTCACGCTCGCTTGAATTTGTCTCTAGAAAGATGAGGGTGTCGGATACCACCGAGGATGCATCCCAAAGTATTACAATGATTGAGTTTCAACTACTCAACCTTTTCAACATATACTTGGGAATATAATGACATAAGCAAGTCTTGGGTGTCAGATTCAACCGAGAATGCACCGCAAAATTATAATGAAATTCAACTTGATTTGATTGGACACTTACAAAGAAATGTAGTTGAGCTTGATTACTTACAAACAAACAATATTTGCAAGTTTACAATGAATGTCGACTTTAAAGTTGAATTTATCTTCAAATTTGATGATGTTTGAATGCTGACATGGATGACAACTTCAATGCGTGAATGTTCTTCACAACTACTTGATTACTTGTGCCTGGTTGTGTTCTTGAATGACATTAATTGTGTGTGCATTACATTAACTTGCCATATATTTCTTGTGTGTTACATAAAATGTGGAGACAAAACAGAGAGTAGCATCAAAATCATGCATCATTACACACACCAACAATGTCCTTAGAACCCCTTACTCAATTTCAAGACATGTCTAGGATGAGATTTGCCACCCAAATTTTGTTTTCTATTAAAAAATTGATACATGAAAAAAGCTTTCAACTCTTACCATGTCCTCCCTTTTTAACGATGAGAGTTATTTTCTCATTTACAAATACTCCTCCCTTATATCTCTAACATAGTGCAAAAGCCAATCACTTTGATTTTGAGGAATCTCCTTTTGATTTAAAAAAGAAAATCCAATCAAACATGGTTGGAAACTCCCTCATTCACATACAATCCCTTTCTAAGATATCACTCCTCTTTGAACTAAACAATGTTTTAGTTTATAATTAAAAACTTCTTATCACTCCAAAACTTCTTAACAATGATTTTCATCAAGCCATGCATGCAAATGCATCATGAAGCAAGCAGATCCGCTTCTCTCTTGCCTTGTAGAAGTTTTATAACCCATGACTCAGATCCTTAGACAAGGCAACAAATGTAAAATCGGGCTTCTGGAAATCACCCAGTAATACTCGACCTGCATTTAAGATTTCTCTTTGGCTTTGTTCCTACACTCTATGTGGCCTGGAACGAGAAGTTGCTCGCCTCACATTGCAAAATATGGAGAAGACCGTGGAAATCGATGAGAACAATCATATTCTTCAGGATCTTAAGAGCAATGAGAGGTTGCATATGTTCCACTAGGTTACATTAGACCAAAATTCCTACAACAAAGTTGAACAAAGGTATAGATTGCGTATATGAAATCTGGAGGTGTATATGGTTGAGCATTGTTGTTGGGAAATATCTTTGTGGATAGATTATATGATTGGATAGCATACTAAACAATAAAAATCTCTCATATTTGCATGAAGCCTGCGACTAATCACATGAGTGGATGTTGGAAATGAGAGCATTCCGCTAGGGTTTTATTCACAACCAGCCTTCTAGTAGATCCCTTTCATCTTAGGAGTTGTGTAGAAATAGCGAGAAATCACAGCTTTACAACAATATTTGTAAGGTGCAACAATTATAGGTAGAATCAATTTAAAATCACAACTATTGTAAACGATGACACAGATTGTGTTGTAGAAGATTCATTCGCTTCCTTTGTGAAATTGACAAAATTGTGACAAATCGCCAATTGTAAGTTAAATGAGAAATTGCTAGGATCTATAGTGTAACATTTGAATATAATATTTTTTTTTTTGTTTACAACAGATTGATAGATCACTATCACTGTGTAGATCATTGGTACAAATTGACGCAAATGTTAATTATGTCAATTATTATGAGACATAAATACTATAGTTTAGAGATACCTGGCAGTTTGCTAATGTGATTGATGATGATTATGAACAAATCTTTATGTTCCATACGAACTATCACTGATCTCGTAAGGAAGAGTAGGCATATCAGATCGTGCTTGAGAATCTAGAATTGCTTTGGCATGCCAAGAGTATCCATCATCCATCAACTTAGATTTCGAATCACCCATGGAAAACTACCATGAAGACATCATGCCCTTAAGACCATAAGAGCTCTGATACTAATTGATAAAATATGCATAATAACAACAAGATGACGGAAAAGTCTCACTAGCCAACTCTCGTATATTCACACCAATGGTACATATTTATAGTACAATGGGTGATTCCACCTCATAGAGAGATTTTATCTAGATCCTAAAATCATGCATGATGACTAGGTTAGGCAATCTTAACTAACCCATTAGTCATCACTTGAGGATATATTACTAATATCCTAAATGAATAATACAAATATAGGTGATAATTAGACTTAGTGATTGGTTAAGGTAAGCCATAGGCTAACATGTAATACATTAAATGTTACAACCATAAGGCTGATATAATTTGCTGCAAACAAGTGTTTACAACAACCTTATCTCTTGTGCTAGAATTTTGGCTTTTTCATCTTGAGTTTAGCTAGTCTTTCTCTTGTATTTTCTACTTTATCTCTAACACTTATTGAGCAGTTTCTAGTATCATTTATTTGTTGATATATATTGTTATCTACTGCTGCAAATTAGGGACAAAAAGTTTAACTTGCTGATCCAAATAACATATATTGTTGCAAAGTGTCTTTTTTTGTGTCTCGAGCAGGTACACTCATCCGGAAAAGCACTATACCTATGGGACAATCATTACTTCACTTGCAAGGCATCTCTCCCTACCTTTATTTCCATCTAGACTTGACATCTAGGGGATTCTTTTCCACTTCCCTCCATCTCCGTCTCAATCCCCCTAGGGTCACCGAGATCGCCTCCCTAGAGCGACCTAGTCACCCTTGAAGTGAAGAACCTACATCGAGGTGACATTACGTGTAGGATTCCCATAGTTGTATCACTTGTTCCATGGTTTGGGTCAGGATTTTACCAACCTACAACTTGTGCTATAAAAATACCAACCCAATACCCAGACACAATATTTGTAACCATATTGCTTCCTTGCTTGCATGAGTGGTTGTCATGTATTCAACTTCTGTAGTTGAAAGTGCCACTCTAGACTGTCTCTTTCTCATCCAATTGATTTCTCCTCCAAACAGATTAAACACATACCTGCTTGTAGATCTCTTACGATCCATATCTCTAGCCTAGTATGCATCCACAAAGCCATGTATTTCCAACACTCTTTCCAATCCTAGTCTTCCTTGGTAGCATAATCCATAGCTAGAAGTGCCACACAAATACCTAAAAACCCTTTTTACTATTGTTCAATGCTCCTTCCCTGGTTTTGACATATACCTGCTCAAAACTCCCACTGCATGTGCAATGTATGGTCTAGTAAAGACCATTGCATACATCAAACTTCCAACCACACTCACATATGGAACACTAGACATGTCCTCCTCCTCTTCCCGTGTCTCGAGACACTGATCTGCAGATAACTTTACACCAACATGAATAAGGACCTTTATCGGTTTACATTCCTGCATATTAAACCTCTACAATATTGTCTTGACATATTTTCTCTGATTTAACCAGAGTTTCCTCTTTTAGCGATCTCTTTTAATTTCCATGCCCAAAATGAAATTTGTAGCACCGAGATCCTTCATGTCAAATTTAGAGGACAATTGAGCTTTCCCATCTTGGATAATCTGCTTATTGTTTCCTATCAACAACATGTCATCCACATACAAGACCAAATAAATCAAATGATCACCAATTAATTTAAAATACACACAATGATCCTATTTGCTTCTTGTGAAGCCAAGTCCCAACATATAAGTATCAAATTTTTGATACCACATCCTTGGTGATTGTTTTAAACCATACAAGTATTTTTTTAG
>ML826586.1:42895-53368 GCA_009831015.1 Picea engelmannii
TTATCATTTATTGAAGAAGTAATATTATAAGCCATAGCCTTTATTGCAATCATTGACTTCGTCAATAATTACTTTCATTTATGCTCATGTGTATTTCATATTGATTGTCATTGACAATTGAAGTACTAACCACTGTGGCATATTTTAGCTTTATTGTTGCCTTGTCTCGCAAACAGGTGCCTATTCCGTGGAATACTTTCTTTGACTATCTTTCTTGGCAGTGATCTGTGAATGGGAAAACCTACTTTGACCTTTTGAGCCTTAATCTCTTGATCCTTTCCCTTTTCAATACCCCAGATTACTAGGGACGTCTCCCTTGGGATTAGCCACCCTTAATAGAAAGAGCCCCCCATCGAGGTGACAGTGGGTGGGGAAGCTCCTGTTATGCTAATTTGACCTTTACTTTTAAGCTACCTGACCTAGACTACAAACTGAGCGATAACAACACCCATCACTAATAGTGCTTCCTTGCATCTTATACAGAGTTCCAAATTGAACTCCCTTCAACAACACCATTTCTCCTTGAACCTGTTGGGTATGTGTTATATTCTTTGCATGTGTGTGTGTGGGCACATCAGATTGGACAACTGCATATGACGATCCCAACTTCCTTTGCCACTCATGTCGTGTGCATCAGGCACTTTCCTGGGGGGGTAGGTTTGGCCTCCCCTGGTTACGCGTAGCATTCGGGGCAGTGCCTTGAATTTTTTTTTTTGGGTGGTTTTTGCTATTTTAGCTGATTTTGCTATTTTTAGCAGTTTTCTAAATTAATCCTGGATTAAGGGATTAGGGTTTTGGTAGCTACGCAATACCCAAAACATTGTATATATTGTATGGTGAATGGTGAAATTAATAAAATGAAGAGTTGAAAGGTGCGGTGCCAAGGAAGGATGGTTTTCTCCCAGTTAAGGGTTTCCAACATAAATCTCTGTGTACTATGTGTATGAGCCATTGATTAATTTATCTTTTTCTTAAGAATCTATATGCATTGCTTTACTTCATAGGTTTAAAACTTATAGAACCATCCTGCATGTTTCCTTTTCAAATATTCTTTTTACCCCTGCATCGTCCATTTTGCTTACATAAATCAAATTTTTGGCCAATCCTGGGATGTGCAGAACACCAAGTAGTGTTATAATCCTTCCATCTATGAGCCTCATCTTGACTTTTCCTCGTCCTATGATCCTGTTTGTCCAGTCATCACCTAGGAAAACATTACCTCCATCATACCTTTCATAGTCATAGAACCACTCCCTGTGGGGAGTCATATGAAATGATGCACCTGAGTCAACCAACCATACCTCATGATCTGGATATGTTCTTGAAGAAGCCAAGTACACGTCCCCTCCTTCTTCCTTCGAGGTCATTTCTTCTGTAGAAGGAACTTCTTCAGATCCCTTCTTTTTCTCAACTTTGGATCTACACTGCTTCTTGTAGTGCCCTTCTTTTCCACATCTCCAGCATACCTTTACAAACTTTCAAGGAGATTTAGATCTACCCTTAGACTTAGATCTCCCACTTGAGGACTTAGATCTATTTATTTCCTAGGACCATCCTCTTGCAAATAATGCATCTGTGTTATGTCCTTCCATGTTCTTCTGTCTCATCTCCTCCGACAACAAGGATGAGACCACTTCATCAAACTTCAAGGCAGTTGTATTACTACATATGGCCACAACTAGACTATCCCACGAGTATGGTAAAGAGCACAGTAAATTGATACACTTATATTCATCTGAAATTTTAATCTCAACATATACTAAGTGACTTACCACGGTATTGGAGGCGTTCAAATGCTTTGTCACCGAGTCTCCATCTCTCATCCTCAGGTTATACAACTTCTTTCTAAAAAATAGTTTATTTACTAGGGACTTAGACTGATACAACTTCCACAACGTATCCCATAGATCCTTGGTTGTAGCTTCCTTTGACACATTCAGTAATACCGAATCCGAGAGACACAGTAGGATTGTGCTCTTCGCTTTCCGATCCAACTTTTTCCAGTCATCTGCTGAAGTTTATGTAGGTGCAGTACCTAAATCCATCGTGATCTATTGATCTCTGTCCACCAACAGATATTCCATCTTGAGCTTCCACAGCTAAAAATTTTCCCTATTAAACTTCTTGATCTCCATTTTTGAACTTCTCGTCATTTCTCTTCACCTAAAGAATCAATACCACATATCTCCCACTATAACAAGGCTTATCACAGTCCCAAGCCAAACCCTTGACCACAAAGGCATCCCCCTGAAGCCAATAATTGCTCTGATACCAAATGCATATTTTAACATTGTACAATATTATACTGCAAACAAATTTTCAATAAAAGAACATAAAAGATACAATGGAAAATACAAACATTACACATATATATTTCCCTTGGAAACCCAAAGACGGGAAAACCATCATATTCTATATTCATTCATATCATACATTGTTTACAATACAATATACATATAGGAGCCAACAACATCCAAAACCCTAACTCAATGACCTGGATTAGTCAATAACCATAATTCCTTAATCGAAAATAGAAAATCATCGGCAAAAAACCATGTGCCGAAAAACCTCCCAACAATAGACACGAAAATCGAGGCAACATGAAAAACAAGGCAAAAGTGGCAACATGTTTCCCGAGGCAAAACATATCAATCCCCAAAGGGTGAACCTAGCAACCCCCCTGCGTGCCTAGCGCAACGTAACAAACGCTAAATCTAGTCGTATGAAGAATATAACACATACCCATCATCACCACTTTCTAGCACAAGATTTAATTTTTTTTTTTACTTAAATATGGGTAAATATGTATCCCTATATATATATTAATATATATAAGTAGTAGAAATATACCCACAAGTTTATGTGGTAAAAAAGATGAATGTATCCATTGAATTGTCAATAGTTGATAGAATTTTATAACCGTGATATTCCATAGTTGTTAGAGTTTTATAACTCCAATATTCCAAAGGAAGAGCATATAATCTAACTCATATTAAGATCATTGTTATAACTTATATGCATGTCAATTAAAGTGAAGTTACTACGATTTATAAATAGTTAATCACCTTTAAAAATTAAGAAAGGAGCATACTAAAAATATCATCAATAATTAATAAAATATCATCACCTCGATATTTCAAAAAATAATAATTAAGTTGATCCACATCAACACCATCCTTCCTTAAAACTTATGCATAAGAATTGAAACAAAAGTACGAAATTTTCATAAATAATTTAACACCTTCTAAAAACTAAAGCTTTTTATAAATAATTTGTTCTTATTCCATTTAGTTATTGAAGAGAATTTTAATAATTAAAGGAATTTGCGCTTTGACAAAAATAAAATTGACATTTTCTTAAAGGATTTAAATAGTAAATTAAATCTCCTAACTTATAAGGATAACATTGAAGAACTCTATCATAATTTTACAACTACTCTTTCCACTTCTATTAACGAGTTCTCTTTCAAGGTGTCCTATAAAAAGAATAATAGAACGACCAACCCTTGGTATGATAAAGAATGTCAAATTGCTAGGAAATCCATTAGGGATGCTTCTAATGAGTCTTTAAAACTCGATAAGATCAATACGTACAAATCCCTAATTAAAAGGGAAAAAATGCACTATATCAATAAAAGGCAAGAGAAACTTTCACAACTATATAAGATGGATCCCAAGAAGTTCTGGAACCAAATTCTAAACTACAATACTAAAGAAAATAATAGGATTTCTTTAAGGGACTAGAATTCCTACCTTAAAAGTCTTTACGAGTTCCCTAATTCCATGGACACCATTCCTATTGTCCCTACAAAGGAATACGTTTTTTCTTTAGATGACATAGAGTTTGGGTTAAGAGGCTTGCAAATGGGAAAGCTAAGGACATTGAAGGCTACCAAGATGGATTTTTTAAAATCAGAGGGCCTATCCTTATCCCTCACATACACAAGCTCTTCAATTTAACAGTCAAGTAGGGCTTACCTAAACCCTGGATGCAAAGCCTCACCATTATGATTAACCCGATTTTAGCCAAGCTTTATGCAATTGTTTTGGAAAAGAAGATTAACCTTTGGTTAGAAAGTCACGATAAAAGAGCTAAAGGCCAGGTCGGGTTTAGGAGATATCATTCAACTGTGGACCATCTTGTTACCTTTAGGATCATGAGGAGTTCCGCAATACTAAAACCAATCTTTTTGTTGTTGTTTTGTTGGCTTTAGAAAAGCTTTTGACATGGTTCCTAGGAAAAACCTTTGGAATAGGTTGGAAGAGATAAAAGTGTCTCTCAAGTTGAGGGTTGTTGCAATAAGGATGTATGAGAACGTTATTTCTAAGTTTAAAAACACTGAGGGTTGGTCAAAAGAGATTAGCTGCAATATTGGAGTCAAACAAGGTTGTCCTTTGTCCCCTACCATTTTTGGCATATACATTGACAAGTTAGAAGATTGCTTGGAAAAGGCAGGTTATGTCAGCCCTACTCTGACTAGTATAGTCATCAATCTTCTTCTTTATGCCAATGATATCGTTCTTATGGAAATGAGTCCCCATGATCTTGAAAACCAACTAAGAATCCTCAATGATTTTTGCTCCAATATGGGTATGACTGTTAATACTGATAAGACTAAGGTCATGATTATTAAACCCAATAAGATCACTTATGATACCTTCATATATGACAACAACAACTTGGAGGAAGTGACTTCATACAAATATCTTGGAATTGATATTCACCACAAGCTCAACTGGAATTATAGCATTGAGAAAAAGATTATTGGGGGATGGAAAGCTTATTATGGGCTTGAAAACAATTGTAAATCAACTGATCTTTGGAGTTGGGATAAGAAGAAACTCCTCTTTGAGACTCTTGTTACGCCTGTTATTCTTTATGGATGTGAAGTATGGGGTTGTAATATCTCTCATGAATCCTGGAGAAAGATAAAGAAAATACAAAAGAATTTTATAACCTATAATCTCAAAATTAAAGGAAATACACCCTATTCCATCCTCCTCTTAGAAACAAGCCTCTCCCCCACTGAGAGCACGACTATGACTAGATACCTAATGTATAAGAACAAGTTAAACAACATGGAAGACAAGAGGATTCCTAAAATTGCTTCAAAATCGAGTTGTAATCACCATCGACTCAAGCGAGGATGGCATAAAGATGCCCGGTCTTGGCTAAACTATTGGGGAATAATGGAAGACACCATTTTGTAGAATAAAGATATTATTAAAAAAATCGTCAAATCAAAATTTAAGGAGAAATTGTGACGTGATAAAGAGTTAGAGGAAAAAAGAAAATTAAGGTATTATAAGAATGTAATCAACCCTAATCTAGAAGATCAAAATTATCTATCTGTTTTGCCAAGTGTAAATAAAAAAATAAGCATTGCTAAGATAAGAACAAATTCTCACGAGCTCCATAGTGAAACTGGGCGTTGGTCAATTCCTAAAACACCATGGGATGAAAGAGTGTGTCACCTTTGTGACACTAAGAAGGTTGAAGATGAAAAACACTTTCTCTTAGATTGTCCAACCTATACCCAGATTAGATCTCATTTTCAAAATATTTGTCACACTACCAACCTTCCTAACCTCTTAACTCAACAAAACTATGGCGATCTTGGAAAGCTTCTCTTAATGCTTTTCGAGCACAGAAACAAAATTCTAAAGAATCACAAGAAATCACTTACCCTCTTAAGATCCGATAGACCAATTCAATCTTAGTGGACGTTAATCATCATCATCATCATCATCATGCTGTCAATTGAATTTAATTTAAATGGTTAAGAAAAAAAGTTGTTATCTTTTCACTCAAATTTAAATATTTAAATATTTTGTGACATATTTCCTTTATATGAATTGATTGATTAAAGTTAAATTGATTAAAGTTGTCAATACATCAACAATCTCAATCTTACTCAATTATTCCAGATTACGACCCAATGTTCCAAACATTTTTTAATCGATTAGATTTAAATTGGATTTAATTCAAATATTTGAAAAAATAAATTATTATTCTCCTACCTTTCTTTAAATCTAACTTGTAAGGTATTCGCTCTTTATAAACTAATTAAAGCTCTTAATAATAGATTATTATTAATAAACTCCAAAGTAAAATAAAGTCGAAGTGCTTTGTTTTTGGTGGCACGCACTCCATAAAGCCACGAGTATAAAGAAGTGATTGGCGTGACTAGGCTTTTTAATAATGCGGGCAGATCACGTGATTCGTACTCCATTGGCTAACAAATGTGTCACGTCACTGTAAGTAAACTTATCACACACATAAAGACAAATTTCAAGGAATGTAGTCTAACTTCATGTGCACGAGTAAGAATTTCATAAATAAATATATTTTAACTTAAGCGTAATTTGATAAAAAGAAAAACCATTAATCTATTCCTCCACGAGGCCTTCCCATGCGCTACAATGACGACGATATTCAAGAAGCTTTATAATGTGTCTTTCTTTCCAAATATTTGTTGTGTGCTCTTCATTTGAATTGCAAATTGTAGGTGAGATTCCACGAGTGATTTAGAGCAGGTTTTGATATTTGCATGTGATTGAAAACAATTCAATTAAAGAGAATTTAATAGGTAGTATTGTTGACGGAAAATAAAGTGTTGGTGGAAAATTGTTGGGTGTAATTGTCAAAAGGGAAATTCCGCAAGTTAACAACAATATGACACAGAACACGCAACAAAAGAGCAGGAATATTAATTTGGGGTTATCGGTAACAAAGAGACATTATTATTGAAATTATTGGTTTGTTGAGAGTTGTGTTTACTAGGATGGATGTCATAGATGCAATCTAGAGAAGAGGAATTTCCACAGATCTCCTTGATGTGAGTGATGATGAGCAGAACTAAAAGTTCCATAAGAAGAAGTAGAAGAACCGTAGGCTTCATAGGAGACACTTATAAGGGCAATAATAGACCTAAGAGGTAGTTTGAAAATAGAAACTCTAACATACTTAGTAACCTCAAACGTAGAGGAATTAATTTATTGGATTGGGAAACAGAGAAGATCTTTAAAATTGAGCAAATTGAAGCCCCTAAGATAGTTAAGCTTGCATGCACCAAGTTGAAGGGTTATGCATCCCTATGGTGGCACAATTTTCAATTGGACAGGCGAAGAAAGAGCAAGGAAAATATTAAACCTTGAGTTAGGATGGCTTGAAGGCACAATAAATCCTTGCCACTATGTTTTAGTATGACTAAGGCAAAGGTGCTAAATCTTGATCAGTGGTTCCTTAGTTCTAAGTTAGAGGTTGGAGGTGTTTACTTTGCCCTCCATTATTATTGTCTAAAGTGGAAAATAGCTAGCAAATGATTGGAGTTCTATTGACCCAAATATTTATGTGGTCATTTTTATGAATTCAATTGGATAACAAAAAACAAAAGGATATGCTTATTGAAAATTCATCTAATTATCAAAGACCAATCTTTGAGAAGGGTGAGAATTAAAATGGAGTTTAGTCTTATTCTCAAGCTTGCAAGGATCTTCAAAACCCAATAAAAGGATACCAACCTTCTATAAGCTTAAAAAGGGATATCAATCTTCTATAAGCTTAAAAAGAGTTGTTTCTTGTCCTTTTTGCTTATAAAATGAATAGATAAATAAAAGGAAAAAAGAAGGAAAATGAAGCTAAAGGGGGCATACATGTAATCTATGTCAAAACTATGATCGCTAGTCTATAAATAGATCAAGGCTCATGATGTTTGTAGTGACTCCACCAAAATTGTGAACACGTGGTTAGCAACTAACCTTTTATTGGAATGTTTTTTTTTTTAAATCCACCGATGGGTCGATAACTTTCTTATCAAGCCCAAGCCCATGAGCAGGGATCAAAATTGAAGTTGTCCTTTCCGGTAAAGAGTTCTTTGTCATAGAAGAGCATAAAAATATTTTCTGTGCAAATGAAAGTTAAATGAAAAGTTACTTGTCAAACTTGAAATGAAAATTATTTCAGATCTTTTCAATTGAAGGGTAAGGAAAATTTTCATAATATGTTCTACTATTCATTCTTTGGTATTTTTCCTTATTAGTCATTGATTTTATGCATTTTTTCCTTGTGCCATGACGATCAAAAGAGGGATTTTTGATAATATGTTTTACTAGTCATTTTTTTATGGGTTTTTTCTTTATTAGTCATTGATTTTATGCATTTTCCCCTTGTCATGTGGCATTTCAAAAAAACAATTGTTATCATTTTTATATAATACAATCCCATTGTGAGGGATATCTTGTTTTTTTTTTATAAGATACAACCTACAACTTGGTTGCCTATTAGCATTCTAAAGTACTTAAGTAGTGGAGATCAAATGCTTTGGTGGTCATTGGTGGTGAATACTCTTCCTACTCAGAAAAAGGGAAGGAACAATTCAAATTCAAGTCAACCCCCCGCCCCTCCTCAAGTTAGTATCTTTGTCTCTTTCAATCTCTCAATAGTTCTCTTCACACATGATTCAACATACCTTGTAGTTGTACATCTTCCACACATGATTCAACATATATCACATAAGATCTTAGGCAACCTCACAGAATATGGCATTAACCTTTTGTTTCTATTCCCATTGCTATGTAGTTCCTTGGTTTCTGTAATTCTTTATACTACTTTAGTGTTATGAAGAAAGGTTCTCCTACTTATTTAATAATCCTATCAGAGCTTCCTCTATCTATACAGAGTATTAACAATGCAAAAAATAAACTCGCAATAGCAATTTGCACTTAGTGTATTTAATAATTTTTTATTTTCATATGAAAAGAGTAATTTATTTTAACCTGTGAATGTAGAAGGGTTAAAGTAAATTCAAATTGAAATATAACCTTTCACGTAAAATTTGATCCCCGACCATGAGCGTAGACTATTTGAGATGTGTTGTAGTTCGATAGGCCAAACCCTAAAAATGTGCCTTTTGAATGATAATTACTACGATACAAAAGAGTACAGGGGCATTTCGTCCAAACAGTTTCGCATTGTCAGCCAAGTTGGTTGATACTCCAATGGGCAGATGCACGACTCCTTATGGATGCATAGATATGCAAAAGTGTATATGTTGTAAAATATTTTATTTTTATTTTTATTTTTAATTACAATGATCTGCAATGTGAATACTCACCTTCTTAAAGTTTCCATATTCATTATTAATATCATCTAGTTTTATAGTTTCACCATTATTTTACTCAATTCTTGTTATTTTTAGTTTCTTCCCTTCTACAATAATTCACTTTCTCATATACTTACATCCTAGCATTGCAAATGTAAAGATATGGCATAACTTGATGTCCAATGCATTCTTGGTGCTTTGGGTGTCAAAATGATCAAGCATTAACATGTTGAAATAATTAATGATGTGTTGAAGTTTGATAACCTATATAATATTCCTCTCTTACATAATCCAATGACCTAACAATTTAAATTTTTGGTCAATCCAGAACTCTGATTGATTTTATAAGCATTTGAGTCAGTTTAAAATTGCTCAAAACCCCAGGGAAGAAGGCTTTGAAATGCATGGAACCACGATCATGTGAAACTCAGACCACCACTGAAAAATCTAGTTGGATTCAACTCCATTTATTTCACTTAAATTGGATCTATTTGCTACAAGTTTAGCCTAGTTCATATGGTGAAAAAAGGATTGAATTGTTTTATTTTTGAAAGCAATTGTAGATGACAATCATACACATAATGAAGTTGTCTATAGAAAAACTGTTGTTACTTGATATGAAGCTACAATGAAAAAATGCACTATTAATAAGAGCAGAGTTATGTCAATTGGTTGAATGAATTGAAAACATGAAACTAAAATCTAGAGATCAATGCACTACCATAGATAAATGTGTTGACTAATGCATTTAATGGGCACATCTGGTCTTCCGCCAATCTAAATTCACTAAAGTGGATTTTCTTGAGGGAGATCGATATAAAAAGACACATGGCAAGCATTGTTGGGAAGGGAGTGACATCCAAGCGAAGGGAGCCAAACTTCTTGATCATAGTCTAGGTGTTTGTGCTACCGATTCCATGAGCACCATCGATGGGAGGCATTGGAAGAGACAATGGCCAGATGTCAACACTGGTGATATGTACACATTAGAATCCTTGACCTAAGGCTAGAGACATTTCAAGTTCCTTGTAGTCATTATATATAAAATTGACAGGCTTTGTACGATACGAGAAGCTTGGCCCATTGAATGAATGAAATGAGATGGCCCTCTGCCAAGGATGGGACAATGAATACATGGGGTTTCTTTCTCCCTTTACCAATTCCAATTTAAGAGGATCAATGTTTAAGAAAAAATTAAAACCCGTTGCGAAACTCATTGATCTTCTCGAATCATGTGTTGGACACACCTACCACACTTAGAGGGGGGGTGAATGAGTGTGGGGCTCTTTTTCCCAAAACTTCCCTCTTGCACAAAAACTCATCAATTAGCATTCAACATTTATTCATTACCCATTGTTGTCATTTATAAC
>ML826586.1:55340-71431 GCA_009831015.1 Picea engelmannii
TTGACATCAATCAATGACATCAATCAATCAAACCATTGGCATCAATGACAACATGATCCAACATCATGTTTTGGTCCTGGTGCTCAAATCAGGTTGCATCAATATCATTTTTCTAGAAGTGTTTGGAGCGAACAACGTTGACCATAATGGACATGGACACAGACCCACCTCCATTTCTAGCCTACAATCTCTTCACACTCTCCACAAACATGTATGAGGCTTCTCCACGCATATAATAAAACCCTTCAGTGAATTCATATTACAATGTTTGATATTGTTCTCCTTCTATCATTCTAAGATAGTTTGTTTAGGGACACCCCCACTCTGATTGCATATAGTTTACAATAAGTTAATCTATAAAACCTATCTTTAAAAATCACATTTTACCACCATTGAAAATTGAGAGCCACCCTATACCTACATGGTTTATTTGCAGATAAATTTAAACAAACATAGATGGTATCCATTTCTGTGATGCATGAGCATTTATAATCCAAAAATTGTTGGCTATATTGAATCAAACCTACTGATTAAGAAAACCCATTGTTCTATAAGTGGGTATCGATAAAAGTAGTGAATCCCATCACCCAACTTAGAGTTATCCATAAAAATTGCCCAAGTGATGCGTTGGGTTGGTGAGGGTATCGAAAGGTAGATAGGCAAAAATAGAGATAGATAGGTGATGGTTAAAACAAATCACACACTACCAATTGCAATAGGTTAAAAGAGAAGGGACACGGTTGTAAGTAGGTCTCAACAAGCGATGAAGGACGAAAGGGAACTGTCCCCTTTAAAAAAATGCCTTCTACATACAATAGATCCTTGCCACTATGTTTCAGTATGACTAAGGCAAAGTGGTGCAAGAATCTTCACTTGGCACAACATCCATGCTTTGGAGTTTGAATTATTTATGGCATATGCAGGTCACACTATTATTCAGCCATAAAGTTCACAACCTGCTCACTTTGGGTGTTTATCAACTATCTTATATTTTCTTTTTGAGTCCGCCAATGAACATGAGGCCACACATGGCTTTCTTCGAGAGTTGTCAAGAGTAGAGTGATTGCGCTCTCTATTAAAAAAACTCTTCGATTAGCTGAACCATAGCTTCCATGTGTGAGCGAATTGCACTCTCAAATCTGAATCCAACAAATAACTAAGCATAACAGGGAGAAGTGAGGTCCTTACCCGTTATACGCGTTCAACTCAAAACCACTTGTATTTGAGACAACAAAAATGTTCAGCTCAAAACCGCTTATATTTGAGACAACAAAAAGAGGATTCCTCCATTTTTGTCGGACTAATATCGTGGCTTCTATCTATTGGTTCAAGAATCAAATGTAGTCTGCAAATTGTCTGCCAGATGCACCTTTGCTACTCTACGTCTCGCTGATCTCACAGGTGAAAAGTGCCAACCAAGTGTACCTTTCCTCTCTCTATCTCTATATCTCAATACTCAGCCAATCACTGAAATCTGGTTTGATTTCAGAGTTACTTCTTTCGTTCAATTATGCAAGTCTTGTTCGACTAACCAATTCTTGATATACGTGAAACTTAGTGTCAGTTTCCAAAGACTCCTCTGCATAAATAAAACACTCATTAGCCGCCCGTGAGTGATGGAAATTAAGGAAAGCATAAGAGACAAGGAAGGATGTTATTTCTTTGGATGGTTGACAAAAGGGGTATGTGGAGAGTACAAAGTATGCAGACTCTGTGGAATTATTATGAGCGCAGATGGTGAGTTTGAGTTTTCATAGGGGGTGAAGAATGGTCTCGTGGCCTGTTCTCATACGTCTCAGAAAGACGACAAAATATTCCTTATAACCGTCCCCTTAAAGAATGCCTTTGGCATAATTGAGTGAGCCTCTTAGCATTATTTGGATGTTATTTTTGTGGGAACCAACCTAAGAATATCCAAAACAAAGGAATGATAAGAAATAATCCATAAGGATCAAAATAATATATTGAGTAAATACAAGAGATAATAGAATATGAATGAATACAATAAAAGTTCCCATTAAATATCTAGAAAGATGACTTTTCAGTAAAATCATGCTCTTTTGTTAAGACATGTCTTTTCATTATTAATTATTATTTATTTATATTTATTTACATATATTTATGTTTATTACATTGATCCTTCCTTTTTAGAAATGTTTTGTCTTCGAAGCATTTTTATGGAAAGGCTGTACATCTTTGCTCTGGATTGCAATGTCTTCGCTTGATTCTTTGTTCTTGATGTTGTCATGGTTGATGATATGAGACAGTATGAACTTCTAATTGCTGAAAATGATTGTCTAACTGTGAAAGGATATGAACATCCCAATTTGATTCCCAAGAATATTGCACTTACATGATTCCCAAGATAAATTGTTATTATGAGACTCAATTGCATTGGTATCAATATTCTTCAGAAGATAGGTCGATTGCTTTTGTTCTGAGTGATGTTGATAGATTGACTTGTTAATGTAATTGCTTTTATGATTAGGATGTCAATAAGGTGTCTTTGTAGCATGACTTTCCTTTATCATGCTTGTAGTGTTTTCTCGATCTACTTTTGGTATTATATATTCTTCACACACTGGTGTTGATCGTTGAATTTCTATCAGTAAGTACACTTGGAATTTACATCGTTTGTACCTCAACATTGGAAGTTGTCCATACTTCAACTCAATTTGCACCTTGTTCAATTGTGATGTTGATTGGATCTGTATTTGTTCCTTTCTTCGCAACTTGGATTTTAATAGCGAATGATTTATTTATTTCAATGAGATTAGTCATCGTTTCTTTATCAATCAACGATTGCTTGCTAGTAAGTTGCTTCAATGTTTCTTGTTGTGACTTCTTTTCACTTTTTAACTTCTTAATCTATGCGATCAAGACTATGATTCTTAAGCTGAGAAATTTCTTCATCTTTATCAGAAATAACTTTGTCAAATTCTTTTTGTATCTTTTGCATTGCTTTTTACTTATCTTGAAGGATCGCCTTTGAGATGTATTTAAGGTCTTATGATGTTATTGAATCTAAATCCAATTTATTGTCCTGTAATGTTATCTTTTTTTCTTATAGGAGAATGTCAAAAACTTCTTCTTCATGTTTAAAATGAAAGTCTCAGTGTTTCCATCCAAGGTGAACCCAAAATTAGGTCATTGACATCACTCCACAAAGATCTAACAATGAATTGTGATACAAAGTATAATCTCCTATGTTTATCTGTAAGTTAGTTATGTCATATTGTTTCTTGATCCAGGTGGATATCGGTGGCCACCCACCTTTTCCGACTGGTTCAAAACAGTTTTCTGGCAATTTTGGCAATTTACTATTTTTAGCAGGTTTTAACTTTCGGGGCCATTTTGAGGGCCTAAATGAAGGTTTTTCAAGATCGAGGTTCTCAATGATATCCAAAGGCATGATTGAGCTCCCAAAATGAATCTCCTCAATGATACCTTTCCAACAAGCTATCATACACCTAAAATGGAGATCATATGCAAAAGTTACGACCCCGGGAAGTTGATGTACTAACTTACCCAAACGAGGCCCACATGAATTTTGGCGCTTCATCTCCTAGGGTTAGGTTTTTGGATGTCTAGGGTTTTTGGCATGCTTGTTTATTGTAAAAAGGCTTTCAAAGCCTCATTGTAACCATCTTCTTGCGAATGTGAGTAGCCGTCACATCTCTTCTCAGAGATAAGCTGCCACCATTCTAGCAAGTCTTTCACTCTATATTTTTACAGTCTTTGTACATTTCTTTCATTAATAGAAATCGTTTATTACTATATTTCTGTGTTTATGGTTGCATCTCTGATATATTTTTGTTATATTATTGGGTATCCGCGATATCTTTGTGCATTTCTTTATTATATCTCCGCTCTCATTTCGTGCCAAAAATAATCCAGATTAGTGGTATCAGAGCAGGCTGCTCTTGATCATTTTTTTAGTGCATGTCCCCGACGAGGTCCGAGTATAGCAAGTTGGGTCTCGAGTTTGTCTCTCTTGAAGACAATCGCTCCCGCACACCCAAGAAACCCTCAATGGCGGAAGAAAAGAAAAACAACGGAGCAAACGATCCTATCAATCTGTTGCTTGAGCAATCTCTCACACGACAAAGGGACGAAATGATGGAGAATTTTTCCCACATCCTTAAACACCTACCAATAGAATCAGGTGCACATTCATCAAGCGACCACTTTGGAGGCACCTTGCCTTTCAAGTTACAAGTTAATTTTGATATTCTTGTATTTGAAGGACAGATATATGCAGAAGCCTTAGAAAAATGGTTAACTCTTCTAGAAGGTTATTTCTCTGTTCACAATTTTTTCGACAAAAAAATATCACCTTCGCACTCCTTAAATCTCTCCCTCATGTCAAACATTGGTGGGAAACTTACTGGGAGCAAAGTTCCACAGAGGAGTCTGGAATATATGGGGTTGATCCCACTTGGGATTTTTTTGTGGATGCGGTAAAGGAACAGTATTACCCTGTTGGCAACTATGAGGACCAATACATGAGATGGACCACATTGTGGCAAGAGAGGGGACAAGCAGTTCCAGAGTTCACCAATACCTTCCATACCTTGCACACCAAGATGGGTATCAAAAACTCCGAGCAACATTTGGTTCTAAAATACCGTGGGGCTCTACACAGATACATCCAGACTGAAATGGATTTTCTGAACATCTCGTCATTCGGTGCTGCTTATCGATATGCTGTTAAAATTGAGCAGAAATTTAAGAACCAGAACAAACGAGAATTTGGGTCTGCAAATCTGCAACAACCAAAGTATGACAAAGACGGCCCTAACAAACAGTCTCCTGAAAACCAGTCCAAGACACAGGAAAAGAAGGGTCACGTGAAGACAAAGAAGGACACTGGTAAATGGTGTGATTTCCACAAAATCCCCTGGCACAACACCGATGAATGTCGATCAAAATGGTCATTGGTGGCCGATATCAAAGACAAGGAGCCAAACCCTGATTCAGAATCTGATTCTGAAAATACTGGTAAAGGACAGATCATTGACGCAGACCCCACTGCTATTGTCATGACCGCATCAATTCAACCAGAAGAACCAACAGATCCTGAAGAGGGGGAGCGCCTTTTTCATTCACAGATGTTGGTGAAGGGGACCCCGCTACATTTTATTGTTAATAGTGGAAGCCAGAAAAACCTCATCTCAACAGAGGTCGTCAAACAATTGGGATTGTCGACAACACCACACCCGTAGCCATACAACATCAGGTGGCTTTTCCAAGGATGAGATCTTCGTGTTAGCCAACAATGTCGATTGTCATACGGCATCCAACTTTTCAAGGATGAGGTATCATGTGATGTTGCCCCACTAGATGTCTGTGATGTTCTCTTGGGCCAACCATATATGTGGAGACACCATGTTGTTTATAAGTCTCGATCCTGTAGTGTCATTGTTACTTTGGGAGGTCATCTCTACAAAATACCAGAGGTAGTTCCAAATATTGTTCCACCTAAAAGGTGTCGCAAGGTAGTATCTCATACTGCAAAATTCAGCTTCTTCACAATCTGTTCAAAAGGGGAACAAAAGGACACTGCAACCACTACAGCCTCGCCCCCTGCACCTTCTATCCAACATAAGCAGGTCGACAAGGTTGCAACAAAGCGCAACGATTCCTTCTACACACCTTCCTCTCATGTAGCTCAACTTGTTGAACAACCTCAGCTTCAACAGGTTCATGAAAAACTTCCACAAACTAAGCAGCGTGACGTCTCCAGCAATACAAACAACTCACCAAGATGTAGATCCAGCAAACGCTTTTCCCTCTCCCTCGGGAACTCAGCACAATGGAGACCATTGATTCCTAAGGAGGGAGGATTGATCTAGGTGGATATTGGTGGCCACCCACCTTTTCTGACTGGCTCAAAACAATTTTCTGGCAATTTTGGCAATTTACTATTTTTAGCAGGTTTTAACTTTCGCGGCCATTTTGAGGGCCTAGATGAAGGTTTTTCGAGATAGAGGTTCTCAATTATAGATAAAGGCATGATTGAACCCCCAAAATGAGTCTCCTCGATGATACCTTTCCAATGAGCTATCATACGCCTAAAATGGAGATCATATGCAAAAATTACGACCCCGAGAAGTTGATGTACTAATTTACCCAAACGGGGCCCACATGACTTTTGGCGCTTCATCTCCTAGGGTTAGGTTTTTGGATGTCTAGGGTTTTTGGCATTCTTGTTTATTGTAAAAATGCCTTCAGAGCCTCATTATAACCATCTTCTTGCGAATGCGAGTAGCTGTCACATCTCTTCTCAAAGATAAGCTGCCACCATTCTAGCGAGTCTTTCACTCTGTATTTTTACAGTTTCTGTACATTTCTTTCATTAATAGAAATCGTGTATTATTGTATCTCTGTGTTTATGGTTGCATCTCTGATATATTTCTGTTATATTATTGGATATACACGATATCTCTGTGCATTTATTTATTATATCTCCGCTCTCATTTCGTGCCGAAAATAATACGGATCATTTCTTGTCCCACAAGTCTAGCTTTTTTACTATATTTGAGTCAAGAATCAATAAATGGTTAGCGAATTCAACACTAACATAATTATTACGTTCGGTGGAAACAATAGAAATAGTAATAATATTTTGGTTTGGTAGTCTGCCTTTGTTTCTCTCGTCTGATTATTTTAAGGCTTTGAATATTACTAAGTGAGCTTGTGAGCATTATTTGGATGTTTTTCCCCACACTCATCCCACCTCATTGCCCTCTTTTATAGTCACTCTCTGAACAATTGTTATCACAATAGTTACATTTCAAAACTTGCAAAGATTTGGTTGAAGGTTTACTTTAGCCAACCTGATCCAAAATGGATCCGAACGACGAATGGGTATAAGGCTCAATACTTGTAATATTAAATTGGCAATTAATGAAGGTCAATAAACTCTATAAAACAATGTAAAATTGAAAGTCTAATAAGACAAAAATGAGAATGTGACAGGAAAATTAAATGTAATTAAAAATCGAATAGCCGAGAAGGCTGAGGAATGGGAAGTGAAGAGCCACGACAGTTGGCCTTTTCCTACCCCCCAACAACTCCATATTTCTTCCCTCTCTCTCATTTGCAAAGGGATTTTCGGTCGAGAGAGGAAGAGACATCGAAGCCATGAATGCAGTTTAACCAGAGATTGCCATAATGAAAAGACTAAGCCCCATTCGAAGCTGGTCTTTCCCGTTTGGGTTTCCAGTGAAAAAGTTATGAGTTCATTAGAGATTGGTTGTGTTTGATTTCCTTATGTTGAGCATTAGTTTGTTGTTTATTTCATTTATGAGATGAGATATGGAATCACCTGTGTTTAATTGTTGGCTATGATTGGGTTTTAATGAAAATGAAGAACCCTGACCACTCTCAACTGTCCATCGTCCATTTCCCGTCAAATTTGAAGACCGATGGATATTGAAATTAGTTTTTCAAACGAGTTTATAGGGGCTAAGGTATTTTTTTAATCTACATGGGCTATAATTCTCTCTCATTGGGCAGTTGAATTGTTTGTTGGATGATTAACTTCATTTTTCGGTTGACTTGAATACCATTGGGTCGAATTATATAGTGTCGGGGTGACTAAATTAAATTCCAAGTTGAGTCTAAGTATATTGGGATAAATTATGATACCCATGACATTTTTGATCGACACAAGGTATTTACCATCATGCCTGGGCGAGTTTACATTACCCCAAGGGTGTTTTATCCTGTGCTTGATCGAAAACACGTTCTCTTGGTCGATTGGATTCCTCTCCAAGACAACTAGAGTATGTTAGTCTATTTTATTTTGTAAAGTCGACTCAATTCTTGTTGTGAGTTGAATTTCTTTCGAGGAGTCGATCATTTATCTCCGTGGCCTACTTAGTTTATTTTCTAAGTCTATTTGCATTGCTAGTCGAATTATGTTATAGTTTAGGTTGACTTTCATTTCCCTCATCGACTCAACTCCTTATCACTCAGATTATTTCCATTGTCGGTCAACTTGACTTCCTACGGGTCAGATTTATTGTGTCGGTTGAATTCCTTTTGATTGGGACAAGCCACAACATTGATTGGGAGAATTCAAACTTCCATGGGTGTAATTAGAATATGATGGGAGTTTTTAAGCGATGTTGGGAAGATTCCAACTTGCAGGGGCATTTTCAGATGTCACTAGTTGAATTTAGGAGTTTCTTGGGCGAACTTAGATGTTGCCTGGATGTCATTAGAAGTTGTTGGGTGAATTTCTACTTGTCTGGGTGTATGTAGAAGTTACTGGTCGAATTTAGATGTTGTCGAATGTATCTAAAGGTTGCTTGGGTGTTTTTAGATGGCGTGAGTTTCCCAATTCACCCTTCAAGCATTTCTTTTCACCATTGGTTATCCAACTCACCATCTGATAATTTAACTCCACTGTCAGTCAACCAATTTGTCTATGGAGTAATTTTCTTCGTTGTCTCTTTGTCAATTCATCTAGCTTGGCTAACATGGGCTTGATAATTGATTATTGAATAGATTTCCCAGCCACTAGAAAACAAGCTATCCAGAGTGGAGGTCCAAGAGTGGATGGCTCTTTGTGAACAAAGAAATTCCCCCTTCATCTACATCTAGTTTCTTATGTGTGGAGAGTCTGAGAAGAGAAGGGTTTGTAGTCGGTAGTTTCCATTGGTAGCACAAAGAAGGCCTTGTAGCCAATTGAAGGGTAGAGACTACATTAAGAAAATATAACTCACATAGCATCAACATCTGGTCACTACCTTCATAATAACTGCAAAGAACTGATCTTTATTGATTGGGTCGCTATTGTGTCACCAATTGATTGTAGTGTGTAGGTTACAATAAGGAAAAGGCTTTGCATCAAAACAAAGAAGAGAGATCTTTGTGCAACACAGAGTAATAGAGGCCTAGTGGTTTTACCATGATTGCATCCTTGACCGTGATTGCTACGAGGACTTTGAACAGAACATTGCAGACCTTAGCATGGGTAAATCAAGTAGAGACAAGTTGGAAGACTTAAGGGCCATCACTTATCAGCTTCGAGAGGAGAATGGGCACTTGAAAGAGCAGGTGTAGATGTTCAAGAAGAAGTCTGAATAATTCCAAGACTCCCTCACTGTAGTCAAAATAGATTAGTACAAGCACAAAGTGAAACTTGTATACCTTGGAAAGAAGGTCATCGAGATGGACAATTGGTAAGAGGATAGGTTCACGCAAATGATGATGCAATCGCAACAAGAGATAACAGAGAAGGAGAAGGCTTCAACAAGGCTTCAAGAACTTGTCCAGGAGAATCGAGGAGCAGACAAACCTTCCATTATCACTATAGATGCTAGCACCATGACCGAGGCTACCTTGGTAAGCTCACCTTCCATAGACACCTCACAAGATAATCTTGGTGAATTTGAGAGAGGAAGAGGCATCGAAGCCATGAATGCAGTGTAACCAAATATTGCTATTATGAAAAGACTAAGCCCCATTCGAAGCTAGTTTTTCCCGTTTGGGTTTCCAGTACAAAACTTCTAAGTTCATTAGTGATTGGTCATGTTTGATTTCTTTATGTTGAGCATTAGTTTGTTGTTTATTTCATTTACGAGATGCGATATGGATTCACATGTGTTTAATTGTTGCCTATAATTGGGTTTTAATGAAAGTGAAGAACTGTGACCGCTCTCGACTATCCATCATCCATTTCCAGTCAACGTTGAAGACCGATGGATATTGAAATTAGTTTGTCAGACGAATTTACATTGCCAAGGAATAAAAATTAATTTCTAAGACATTTTTTTTTTTTATCTACAAGGGTTATAGTTCTCTCTCATTGGGCAGTTGAATTGTTCGTTGGTTGATTAACTTCATTTTCCGGTTGAATTGAATACCATTGGGTCAAATTATATAGTGTTGGGGAAACTGAATTAAATTCCAAGTCGAGTCTAAGTCTATTGGGAAAAAATATGACAACCAGGGCATTTTTCACTGACACTGGGTATTTACCATCATGCCTGGGTGAGTTTACATTCCCTATAATACCCCTAGGGCGAACCTCAATTGTAATGTAAATGTAATTGTATACATAGGTTAGTGATCCATGGGCACACAATTTTTGGGTACATTTTAGCACATGTGGACCAAGGGAAGAGTGTGCACCCATTTCATAACTTTGTGCGCACCTGAGTAAGTGCACAAGGATTATCGTGCATGTGAACCAAGGGAAGAGTGTGCACTTGTTCCATAACTTTGCATGCACCTGAGTAAGTGTGCACTGGAATGTGTTTGTAGCTAGGATATTTTGGGGCTGGAGAGCCTTTGTATATATGTATATTGAGGCCAGAGTGCCTGTGTGGTTATTAGGCTGGAGAGTTTGGATTGTGACAAAGGCCAAAGCGCCTATTTTTTTAAAATGTAATTTCAATCATATATTAATAAAACATATCACTACACGCAGACCAATCAGATGAAAAAAGACGGGTGGCTTAAAAATCCACTAGAATGGGAAAGGGGTGTGAAGCTTAAAGGGAATATTTTAATAATATTTCCAAAGTATAATTATGGGATATGTATTTATCCTAAGTTCCTAAGGAATGAGAATGGTCACTAAGTGGAGATAAGTTATCTCTTAACGTGACAAGTGTCCAGTTATAATCATGCAAATATATTGTTGGGCCTTAGTGTATTTGGGGGGGGATTCGCTCATTCCTTCATGAAGCAGAGAAACTTTTCTCTGGGAGGAATATGTATCTAGTTGTAACTTGTTTCCATCACATAACCATGTGCTTTGGAAGGCCTATGCACAATTGAAGAGGCGGGTTGTCAGGCTCGTGTGAAATTGAAGAGGTGGGTTTTCAGGCCCATGTGCAATTGAAGAGGTGGGTTGTCAAGACCCTATGTTATTGAAGAAGCGGGTTGTCAGGCCCGTGTTGGAAGAAGAAGCAGGTTTTCAGTCCCATGAGCATTCTCTCTATGCGAAAGAACTACTAGGAATTTCTTTCCCGAGATCCCCAGTGCAACTACAGGGCCCTGAGACTTCTTGTCCTACATGTTTTTGAAGCCTGGAAGGGAAGTGGGGAAGTCGAAGGACTGTTGAACAGAGAAGGGGCACACTTCTTGGGGTGGGACGAGCATATAGGGAATGAGGGATTATAGTCTGTTTGTTGGGTTTGGAACCTTTTTCTAAGTGTTTTGACTGTGGATATACCTTAGCTTGGCTTAGGGATCCTTTAACCATTGCAGTTTTAGCCCCAACACAGGGGTGACTTGCGACTGAGAATTTCTGAGTTGCAGAGTCTATGGTTAGGAGGAGAAACTGAGGTCTGTGTGCAGTTGGTGGATTACAACAAAAGATAAGTGTATTCTTATGTTTATTATTCTCAAAGTAATGTGCATATACATGTTAAATATATTATGTGATACAATTGTGTGTGTATATATATATATATATATATATATATATATATTTGTGTGTGGATTATATATGTTGTAGAATTGCATGTTTGTTTCATATGCAAGGCATGGGTCATGACAATTTATATGTGTTTATATATTGTTTAACATGTGAATGCTTATGTTATTTCTATCTATAGAATTGGTAGATAATTATGTTGGACTATGCATGTATTGTTAGTTCTGCATAACTGTTGCAGATGTAGAGCATGGTAGTTATTAAGTGTTACCTATTAGATAATTATGTGGTAACGGTCACAGGATTCTGAGGAAACTCTTAAATCATCGCACGTGCAGGGAGACCAGTCCACGTGCACAAATGGGACAGACCTTGCACACGATGTAAGAATGGTTGTGCACGTAGTTATATTATGAGTTCATTCTGCTTTTATAATCGTTATCTTGCTAAGTAACTTCAACAGTAATCGTATGGATTATAGAGCGAAGCTAGCAATGTTATGAGTGATGAGGGATGGTTGACGCGACCAACACAAGGACGATTGAGCGCCCAGATTTGTTAATACATAGTTGTTGTGCGTGGTATGAGACCGATTGTGTGCACTAGGAAAATGTAGTTGTGCGTAGCACAAGGCTGGTTGTGCGCATTGTTGGTTTCAATGAGTTGCTTCCGCAAATGAAAGAATTGATATCAGAGCTTTATTTATCGAGTCATGGTAGCAGAGACTTTACAATATGGTAACAAGATTCGGCTAGGAGGACAGATACATCACAAAGTGGTATCATAGGTCAAACTTTGATGTGAAATGGCCTTTGAGTAGAGTTGGGGATGTTACAAAGTGGTATCATAGATTTTGGTTCAACATTGGACTTGTATGGGCTAGAGATCAACATGAAGTTGGCGAGGTGGGCATTTTTATGATGGTCACGGGGTCACAATCTAAAAATGTGGAAAAATCAATTGAGTGAAGAAAACACTCACGTGCGCCAAGTATTGGTGTGCAATGTGTATGTGTACTAAATTTTGGCACTATGTAGTGCATGACTTATGGTGCGCGAAACATATTGATGTGTGGAGTGTACACACTAAATATTGGAACTACGAGGTATAGAACTAGTGGAGCACACGTAATATGGGAGTGCATTACATGTGCGATGAATATGGACGCCATAGAGAATTGATGGGTGTGTACATAATAATAGTGCACAAGGCATGCACATTGAATATTGGTCATGTGCAGTGAGCACACATTGAATATGAACACCACACAAAGAAGAATTATTGGTGTGCAGTGCATGCATGTGGAATATTGGCGTTGCGTGGGGAAGGATTGGAAATGTGCATTGAGTATTGGGTGTGAGAGGGTGCGTGATGAATGTTGGCGCAATGTAGAGAAAAGTTGTAATTTGTGTGGAATATTGGTGCACAACACAAAAGTTGTGCGCACTAGATAATGATGCGCATAACCCAAAATTTGAGCGTGATAAATATTAGTGCTCGATATAAAAGTTGTCCACACTGAATACTGGTGCGCTATAAGTGCGCTTGGTATTGCATGTGTAGGGAATGTGCGTGTGATGAATATGGATGTATAACACATAATTGGTGTACATGCGAGCTTTGAAAGAAAGTAAAGACGAGAAAAGAGGAGCAAAAATTCTTCAACAAAGGAGTCCAAATATTCACCCAAAATTTTGAATTAGGCTATTAAATTCACCAGGAATCATAAGAAAGGGTTTTGATACACTTATAGAACAAAATCTGCATAGTATTTATGGTTTTCATAAGTCTAACAAATCTCGTTGCCTACACATTTTGCAGAGTTAACAACAATTTGATCAATACATGATCAACACATAGATCGAAAGCATGGAATATGCACAAAGAACCTACAACCATGAAGATCAGGTCAGAAGGATGTATGAAAATATAAGTGATGAGGGTACAGATTCAAATGGACATGGAAAATCCAAGGAAGAAAGCATGAATTTGGTGAAGACCATAATTTTTTTGCAAAAGGACGTTGTTACGAGGAAAATCTCTCTATGCCATGGGGTAAACCACAATAGACGAAATGACTACAGAAATCAACTCTAATCTCAAGTATGCTATATAAATGAAAATGATAACAAGACAAGATCAATATTTTACCTCGTCCAGATGTTTGATGAAGACCACCGTTGAGCACACAACTCAAAGATTTATACCTGCAACGTGTTCTCAACAACCAAGATACACAAGAATATGGTGATAATATATAATGTTAACACATAAAATAGCATAATCCATCAACATACATAACAAATACGCCCATGGAATAATAGTTCAAATATTTGCAAGATATCAATTGGACGAGAAAACAATATTTCTATTAAAATAATCAACAAAACTATACAAGTGACAAAATTTTGTGTTGAGACGTCTGGGAACCAAGAAAACAAGTCCCTTCCAGTTGGGCCTCCACCACTTTAATCCTCCACCAAAGGAAATCTCATATAAAGGAGACAATGAGGTTCTCCATCAAAGAAGGAAGAGATTGGGGGATGAACAATGTGTTCAAACTTTTAAGGATAAAGGTATGCAGACTCAATGTGAAGTGAAATTTCTCCAGAGTATCTTTGCTCTCAAAAGTTTAATTCTCTCCCTTCCACGGCTTGGATATGGCTCCATTTATAGCCTTCAAGTGGAACTGAAGGGCCGAGTCAGAACATTTCCAGTATATGGAAGGTCAAGGATCATGGATCTCATGATGTGACATGGAAACTCATCACAATTTTTTTATTTTGAGCACCAAACCCAATGTATGCGGGTTGTAGTGGTGCAACCTGCGTATACACATGTTTTCTAACTGGTAGGGTGCGTATATGTGGAAAAATATGATTTTTTGGATCTGGGAAGTACAAAAGGGGACTTCAAGTCTGCGTAGGGAAATGGAAAGGTCATCCAACCAAGTTGCATGGGGTGAGGAAAAAATTTCTATAACATATGTCCCCTAATGTGTGATGTCAGAGGAGTATCTGCGATGGCTAAAATACATTAAAATTACCAGAAGTGGAGCAATGGAGACTCACCTAGAACTACTAGTTACTCCTGAGAATATTACAATCCATAATGAATTTGTACACATGGATGCCAATCTGAATTACACTACAGATCCATGTAGAAATATACCAAATAGTTGTTCATGGCCATGAATAGGAAATACAAAGTAGACACATGCCATACTTTGTCATAGTCACGAACAAGTCCTAGTGGAAACCAGTCTCAAAATCAATATGAAGATATMTGTATACAGTGGAGTACAATCTGATCTTSCATGATTACTGAAGTCATATAGGTATTGGTTCAATGAAAGACAACAACATAATAGGAATGGTGCTAATGTAAATTGATGCTCCATGTCTTCTACACTATCCGCCAAAGGTGCAAGTCTACATTATGTGAATAGAGGAGTTGATGTTGAACACAATGAGACTTCATTTGATTACTAGTCATTAAGGTATACTATTAACAAATCTGAGACATCCTACCAATAATGAAAGTAGGTATCAAGGCACCAAGTACATTCTTACAAGCATGAATAAAGGTGTTTAGGTTGAACACTTGAAGAATCCATTGATCAAGAGACATTGATATATTCCCAATTGTCGATGGTGAGAGAACCTGCCACTGATGATTGCAAGCCTCTAGGTACTCATAGGACTCTAGGTCTCATTTCCAGAATAGTTGAGATGAAGTCAATGAAAGAAGACCCTCTGAAAGGAGAGAATTAAGGCATCTCTCACCAGTCAGTATGAGGTACAAAGAAATATCATGATTGTTTGGAGGAACTCAGACGAATAGGATGTTTACAGACCAATGACCCTGTGCGTCTCTTGCATACACCAGATGCAAGTAGTGCACGAAAGAGACCCTATGAATAAAAACCAATAAGGAAGACTACCGAAAAAGGCGAGGAAACCACCAAAAAGGCTAATGGCATCCAAGAGACTACACAACTCCCAATGTGTGAATAGATTTATTGTCGTCGAACACAAGGTAAACCCCCCAGTCAATGACCAATAAGGAGATGTTGACTATTGGGATCAAGTTTACCTACCTATAATGAAAGTAGGACCAGGGTGCACGGTAGGAATATAGCTTCATGTGACTCTGAGATACACTGAGGGTATGGCTGACATGAAAAGTCAAGAGTTATGAGAAATGGATGACACAGGCTTATAGACATCCTTTGAACAAGAGCATGAGACATATGGATAATTCAGGCAACATAGACTTGATGATGAAACTTCATGATGCAGGAGGCATCAATGAACTCTCTGTATGGACTAGAAGAATAACCAATCGGACTAGTAAACTTTAAGTAATGAGATCATCTTCCAAAGTTCATACTAAACCCAAACTTTGGATGAAAATGGACTCAAAAGTTTGTGCTATGTTCAAAGGCGACATGACTTCTTCCAACGTGATATAATATTCTTTTCCCACCCGTCTTTTTTTGTTTTTTATAGGAAAATAAATGCTATGATACAAGAGAGGAAAGGAGTGTTGTGAGTAAGCAACTAGCTCCAAACAGTGGAACATACCTATGCTCAATGCAAGGAAGTGCAAGCAGGGCATGGACACTTGGGAGAATGTGTCCTCTTATGTACAAGGTGTCATGTTGCAAAGGATATAAATAAGGCTATGCTTG
>ML826586.1:71531-85850 GCA_009831015.1 Picea engelmannii
AAAGTATATAGTCCATCCCACATGTGTCTAGGAGAGCATAAACACATGGGGAACACCTCCCAAGGTACAAAACTCAACAGTTGGTAACCCAAGGCCTCAATCAACAAACCCTAGAAGGAAAACGACTACTAGGAAGTAGGTAACCCTAGGTCCTAGTGGTTTTCCTTCTTTTTTAGCTCAAGCTTGAAGCAAATAAAGTCTCGATGAAGAAAATGATGCTAGAGTTCTACAATGGTAGGGATCTAGCACAATGCTTCAAAGGATAGGCTTTCTAGCAAAATCTAGTAGCTGAAAAGCTATTAAGACAAGGACAATAACATGTGCTTGATCTCCTAGGGTTTTAAGCTAGAAATTTCATAATCTTAGTAAAATGCAAAGTAAATGTACTATAACCATTCAAAGTAAAGAAGAATTGTAGAAATTCACTTACATTCACCAAGAATAATCTAGACAATAACATAGTTGAAGACTTTCCACCAAGAGAATGCCAAAAAATACCAAAATTAGCCATCTCCAAGACTTGTGCACCACTTAATTTCAGCCAATAAACCCTAAGGGAGTCGAATTTCAGACCTCACTTATGTGAGTGAAAGAATGATGCAAAAATAAAAGGGCCAAATCCCTTATTTATACAATCAAAATGACCTTTAATTACAAAATTAGGTAAAAAAGGTCGACATGGCCAGTTTACATGAAAAATCAATTTTTTACACAAATTTGTCAAATAAAACACTAACTTTAACTTTTTAGGGTGACTTCATGCCCCTCCTAGGGTGACGTTATCCTTCTTGCTGGAATGTTATCCCTCCAAGTGAAACGTTGGGGCTCAAAACTCCTCTAGAACTGCCACATGTGCCAACCAATGTCGTCCTCAAGCTAGGTGCCTCAATTGGGTGACGTCAAGGCTTTGAATGATGACATCAAGGGCCTTCAAGGGACGACATCATGGTGGAAGGGCAAGGTCCCTGGGTCCAAGCATGCCAAGTTGTCTATGGTGGAATGTCCCCCTCTCTCTCTGGTGCAAGCCTCTAGTATATGTTTTCCCCTAGCCGGGGTCTCAGCATCCATCTGGTGGGATTTTATCCCTATGTAGGTCTGAGCTAATCATCTCCCCATGCATACCTATCTGTCTGGCATGGTCCTACAACAACAACAAGTACGCCCTCCATGGGATCATAAGTCATATGGATCATAGCAATGCCAATCACATCTAATAATAAAGTTACCCAAACATGTGCATGAAACCCCCTTTTCCCAGACAAGTGCTCAAATACATTATGTTATTCTACAAGACAGGTTTGGAGAAGGTTTCAGGACATCCTATTGGGATACTTTTCTTTACATTTGGGATGTTTCTAGGTGAAGACCAATCCAGGTCATGTAAGTGCATGAGATGGTATGGGGATGTTTGGGCAATGGGTGCAGTGATAACAGGGAAATGTATGGCTTACGTATGGGTGCCTCTGAAGAGGGTGAGATGCACCTTGTTATGGATGCAAATGTTTCCAAGCCCATTCAATGAATTTTTACCTTTTTATCTTATTGCTTTTTCTTTCAAGAGAATAGCTAGGGGACATTGTCCTAGCATGGTGACCAGTGGTGACAGTGTTACCCACAAGCATTTCATGGAGATGAGAAGGTTGGATCGTGATGAGACCCCCTTTCTCTTGGTGACCACTACCCTGGCATGGTGACCAACTAAATGATAGTGTCATACCACTACATTCCCATGGACCTAATAGGTTGGATTTTGATGAAACCAATGCAGGGGATAGATGAGAGGGAAGATGATGAAAAGTGATAAGGATGGTGGGAATGGACGATGGCCTTTCATGAACCCACCCAGTGGCAACTAAATCCTAAGGGAACCAACTTGCTAGGGCATTATTTCACCACCCCCCCAGTTTTGGATAAGTCAAAAGGCATAAATTCCAAGCACACGTCATGGAGCAAAAGAGAATTAAATTCACATATTCAAATGTTTTGAGAATCATAGTGACACATACCATGATACCCAGACTCATTACCTCATGGAGAAAGACCCACTGCTTCTTTAGGACCAGGTCGATGGGATGGATGATGTTGCTACTGCTGATATGATGGAGGCATTGAAGAAGAAGGATGGGCCCTCCAGGTCCAGGCTCAAGTCAATATGGCTCTCGGTACGCCATGTCTAGGACCTGTGGGCCTCGAGACATAATCTCCTTAGTTATCCCTAGGCTAGGGGATAACATCTGGCTCCAACTCGGGGACATGTTCTCATCGTAGAGCACATGAGAACCTCAACATATCTAGTATGACCTGTGACCTACTAGATCTCAACAAAATCTATTAGTAATCATTTGGGGTGGTGATATCACCCCTGCCTCATATACGGTACAATAAAATGAAAGTAAGCAAGCATATATACAAATGTAAATACAACTACTCTAATATGAAATGTAGATGGTATATACAATGAATGCAAAATGCCTACCTACTTACCTACACTTACTTGTCATGTTGTTGGCAGGTAGTAACGTTTGATGTGTATAGCGTTCACAAGTAACTTCAAAGCCTCTCCTTCCAATGTTCCCAGATTGAAATATTTTGTTCATGCGGGACACATGATCTTGTAGGGACCTTTCCATAGCCCATCCAACTACTTGTGCATACCAGGTTTCTCCCTTATTTTATCCCATAACAACAATAAATCACCTTCGGTGAAATCCCTTTCCTTTTCCTTGTGATCGAAGGTGTTCTTGATCTTTTCCTGGTTTCTTGCCATTTGGCTTAGGGAAACCCTTATAGATTCATCCAACTCTACTAATTGGTTAATTATCCCTTGGATTTCCTCTCCATTAGTGGTGTATTGTTGGGAAAAAAGGAGGATAGGGATTTGGAGATTCACAGGAAGTTTGGCCTTTAACCCATACACTAGTTCAAAATGGGTTTTTCCTATTGAGGTCTTTGTTGTTATTCGATCTGCCCATAAAGCATAATTAATTTTGCTAACCCAATACCTATTGTTCTCTCCCACAACCTTCTTGATGATGTTCATAAGGTTCTTGTTGCTTGATTCTACTAATGTGTTTCCTTGTGGATAATAATTGGAGGAATGAGATAGAACAATGCTAGATTTGAAACAAAATTCTGCTAACTCAAGAGAACTGAAGGCTTTGACATTGTCAGTGGTAATCTTGGATGGGACCCAAAATATTGTTATGATTATTTCCTACAAAACTCTCATGACTACTTCCTCAGTGGATTTCTTTTTGGGAATAGATTCAACCCACCTGGTAAAATAATTTGTGGTTGTCAAAATCCATCGGTAACCATTACTTGAATTGTCTTTAAATTCCCAGATAAAGTCTAATCCCCGTTATTGAAAAGGAGCTTATACTACCATAGGTTTCAAAGCTTGTGTTGGGAGTTTTGGTTTACCAGTAAATTATTTTCAAGGCTGACATGATCGGACATATCGGTGAGTATCAACGAATAATGTTGGCCAATAATATCCAGCTCTTAAGATCTTATGTGACGTGGTACGGGCAGTTCCACCACAATGTCCAAAGTGTAATTCCTTCAATAGTTTATTAGCTTCTTCTTGGTTCACACATATAAGAAGAACTCCATCGGGGTCTTTCCAACCAAGGCCATTCTCAGTCAAACAATATTTCATAGCTTTAAGTCTCAAGGCCCTTCTTTTGTAGTCTACTAGATGATCTGGGCACGATAAATTATTAAGGTAGTATATTATGTCGGAATACCATTCATCATGTTCTAACTCACCGACTACCATGTTTATCTGTTCGATTTCTCCCATTTGTATGGTCTCTTGGTTTCTTTCAGTCAAATTCTGGGCTAAACCTTGTCCCTTTACAATCTTGGTGGGTTTTATCTCTAATTCATACTCTTGGATCTTGGAAATCCACTTACCCCTAGTACCCATACAACCATGTTGTGATAAGACATCCTTTACTGTTGGGTAAGGTACAAAAGCCTTGATCGTATTATAACCCACGTAGTTTCTAAAGTGCTTAAGTGATTTCACTAAAGCGTAAGCTTGTTTCTTAGTAATCGAATAGTTCATCTCTGAATCCCTAAGGAATTTACTCATGAAGGCAATGGGGTGTTCATGGTCGTCAAAGTCTTTCTGCAACAAGACACCTGCAATAGTGTCTTGGGAGGAAAAAGAGAATATTATGAAATCCCATGAATAGTCAGGACTAACCAGAACTGGGGCTTGGGATATGACATCTTTAATGTCTTCAAAGGATTTAATGGCCTTATCATCCCACCTGAACACTGTATCCTTTTTCAGCAATGCACTCATGGGTTTTATTCTTTCAACAAAGTTTGGGGCAAGTCTTTGAATGAAATTTATTTTTCCGAAAAAGGATTGTAGGTATTTTTTGTTAGCTGGGGGACGTACATCCTTGATATATTGGATCATTTCCGGGTCTATAGAAATTCCCCCTTCTGAGGCTATGTGTCCCAATATTTTCCCCTTATCTATCCCGAAGACAGGCTTCTTAGGGTTCAAGGAGATACCATACTTTCTACATCTCTCAAAAAGAATTCTAAGGTGTGAGATGTGGTCTTTCCTCTCCTTTGATACGACCATGAGATCATCTTGGTAAATTTCTATGATTTTATGAATGAGATCCCTAAAGGAAAAGTCCATCGCTATCTGAAAGGTGGCACTTGCATTCATAAGGCCGAAAGACATTCTTAAGTACATAAAGGTCCCCATGGTGTGGTAAATGTCATTTTTAGTTGGTCTTCTCTTTTGAGTAACACTTGGTTGTATCCAGAAAATCCATCCAGCATGGATATCATCCCTGCCCCAGTAACCCTTTGTAACAAATGCTCCATATTTGGGAGGGGGTAGTTGTCTTTCAGGGATTGTTGGTTAAGGCTTCGTAAATGTACACACAAGTGGATATCACCACTTTTCTTTTGAACAAATACCAAATTTGACATCCATGATGAATATCTAATGGGAGCTATGATACCAACATCAACCATCTTTTGGAGTTCCTTTTGTATCTGGTTTTCCAACTTCGGGTTAATGTGCATTAACTTTTTTTGGAAAGGTTTGTCTCCTTCTATCAAAGGTATAGCATGTTGGATGACATCACCCCTATAAGCCTTTAGTTCATCATAATTCCAAGAAAAGATATATTTGAATTCTCTTATGAGGTCTACTATCTCAATCCTTTCCTTTTAAGTGGTTCCTTTCCCTATTTTGACCATTCTTGGATCCAATGCAGTTCCGATGTTGAATTCCAAGGCTTTATCTGTTTTTTTGTTGTGTTTTTTTCCTTTGTAAACATCGTGCCTGTCAAAGGGGTGTTCTAAAGGGACACATCCTTTTGTCAAAGTGTTATTTTGCAGGTTAACCATGTCTAGGTCCATGGAATCAACTAGGAAGTTTACTTGTGAATCAATGAATTCTCTACTATTTTCCATGAATCTAAGGATTTGGTCATCATATTCAAATACTTGTGAATGTTCCAAGTTATCAGGGATCGATGGTCTAAATAAGACTTACATTTTTCACAAGTTTTGGAGTGGACCATCACAGGGTTGTAAATTGGAATTGGAAACAACCAAGGCATATGCTACATAGTTTTCTTCTCGGGGAACTTCTTTGATTGAAACCATTTCAAAAGATTTTGAAATGGATCTTATGAAGTCATGGTACATTTTTAACCTCTCATTATTGGCAGTAAATTCTAGCAACACTTGTGATATTATCAAGTATGAGTCTCCTATAACTCTTAGGTGCATGACACCTTTGTTGATTTCCAAGTTGAGACCTATAATCAAAGCTTTGTATTTGACATAATTGTTTGTACAGTGATATTCAAGTCTATAGGGGTAATAGAAAGTCTCTTTGGATAGGGTTGTTAGGAAAATACATGCTCCCGAGCCAAAACTCAAATGATCTCCATCATTTCAAGGTCCAAATTCCTTCAGGTGTTTTGGTAGACTCATCCTCTGAATTTTTCCCTTGGACAAACCAATTTTCAATCCCATTGTTTACACAAAGGAGCTTATTATTAGGTTCTTCAGGGGTCTCAATAAGGCATCCTATGATGGGTTCTTTGTGAAGGGTAAATAATCCCCCTTCAGGGTGAGGTATGATAGCTTCAGACCCTTGGTTTTGGAATTAGATTCCGGTCAAGCTTTCTATCAGGTCCTTAAGGAGTAGAATCCCCCAATTGCTTAAAGAATCTATTACTAACACATCAATAGTGAAAGGGGCATCAGGGAAAGCATGGAAAGCAACACTCAGGTCCTTAATGATGCCTTGTGTAAAGCCTCCTTGTGTGTTTGGTTGTGATATGTTTAGGCCTAATTGGCACATGACCCTTTCGGTTATAATATTACTAGGAGTATCTAGGTCAAACACACAATTATGGAGAAGGAAATTGTTGACTTGGAGAGTAACATAAAAAGGTGCAGGTTCCCTGTATTCTGTTCCCATGCTCCCCACTTGGTAGAAAACAGGGGATACTTCTTCAAAATTGTCTTCCTCATAAATTTGTGGTGGGGAGTATCCAACCTCCTCAGGGTTTCTAAATATATCTTGAGTGGGTTCCACATCCTCAGGAGGTTCATTTTGTTGAGAGAATAAGGAAGCATATTTCATGTTTGAGAAACTTGTGCTCCATTTTCTAGGGTAAGCACTATATTCTACCTCGAGGATCTCTGGGAGGTCATGCTTTAGTTCGATCATGCTCTCATCATGTGGTTCCTAGATGTCGTAATTGTTCAAGAGGTTAATTTGATGGATGGAATTACTGAACCTAAGATTTTCCTCAAATTGGAAAGCAACCTCTTGGGCCCTTTCTAGGCTTGTAGGTGATCAATCCTTAAGGGTAATTTGCAGAGTTCCTTTTAGGGAGTTTAAGTAATGCTGGAGGATAGCACCCTTTGGGAGAAAATATGTTGGAAGCTTGATAATGAGAGTGTTGAACCTATTATTGAATTCCCTAATGTATTCATCTGTATGTTTACAAAGTTCGAGGTATTGAGAATAAAAGGATGTTGAGCTTTCTTCTTTACCCCACCTCTTCATGAAAGTTCGTCTCAAATATTCAAGAGTTTTGATGCTCCCATTCAGGACACCATTAATCCAACCTCTAACAATCCTGGTGAGTGAGCTTGCAAAGAGCCTCATGAAGGTGTCAGTGTGTTCTTCTCATGATTGGTTAAATCCATATCCCTCATAAAACTTAGTCCAATGTGAGTTTCCACAAGAACTTACTTCTCCCAAGAATCTAGGTATCCAGGAATCAACCATTTTTGGGAGATCATGTAATCCTCCTTGGGTGTTAGCTTGGTCCAAAGGGCCAAACATTTCTTTGTGAGACCATTTAGGAGGATCCACAGGGGTAATAGCAACTACATGAGAAGAAAGTGTGTATTGTCGTCTGCTATGGGTCGTCATTTGTGAAGTCGCCAGATAAATTACTTGAAATTATCAAAGGGATGAGGGGATCACCCTGAGTGGAGTCACCAGGTAATATTTGCAAAGTAAAGGTCTTTGAGGAAAGAATTACTAAAAAGTGTCATCTTTGAGGAGAATTAACTCAGTGTTCCCTGACAATGGCGCCAACATGTTATCGCACAATTTGTACTTGCCCAAAATCCAAAGGAAAGTGAACAATAAATTGGCGTAACATGAGGTTGTCCTATCATCGTCACCTAAACAAGACACCTCTTTCTATTTAGGGGTGAAATCCCAGGGGAGACATCCTCAATGACCTGGGGGTTTGAGAAGGCAAAGGTTGAAATATTAAGAAAATTGATCCCCTCTCACAAGTCACTTTGATCATAAATTCCCAAAGTTTTAACAAATGAAGCAATGATATGCTTAAGTGTACCTTCCCATAACAAAGAAACAAGAAAACACTATTTTTTGCAAGTACAATCGATGCTAGTTATTCATAAAACCTTGGACTTTGTCAATGAAAGCAATAAGTTGATTTTAGATGAAGCAAACAGAAATCTATAAGAACAATGTATATAAAATGATAGTTTCAAAATCAATTCCTTAAATAAGCTTCAAAATGACCCAAAATGATAATCTCTCAATGACAATAAGATAGCACTTGTCGAAAGCTAATGAGGCAATGTATAAATCAACTTTAGTAATTGATTTTAAGATCTTTTACCGCTGTAATAATTGGTTGTAGATTAATTTTGTAACACCAAAAAGAATGTTAGTAGATTAGTCTAATCTAGGGTTAGGAAAGGTTAGTAAACAACTTGAGGTAAAAGATTTAAGGGTTGTTTTCATCAATCAATCAAATATAAGGCCTAGATCAGTGTATTTAGGGCTAATGGAGTCACTTTTTGCAACATAAATATTGAAGGAATCAAATGATAATGTGTGAGCCAAGGACAAGAGGGATGATGGTTGAGGTGATGGTAACCCAAGGCCTCAATCAACAAACCCTAGAAGGAAAACGACTACTAGGAAGTAGGTAACCCTAGGCCCTAGCGGTTTTCCTTCTTCTTTAGCTCAAGCTTGAAGAAAATAAAGGCTTGATGAAGAAAATGATGCTAGAGTGCTACAATGGTAGGGATCTAGCACAATGCTTCAAAGGATAGGCTTTCTAGAAAAATCTAGTAGGTGAATAACTATTAAGACAAGAACAATAATATGTGCTTGATCTCCTATGGTTTTAAGCTAGCAATTTCATAATCTTAGTAAAATGCAAAGTAAATGTACTATGACCATTCAAAGCAAAGAATAATTGCAGAAATTCACTTACATTCACCAAGAATAATCTAGCCAATAGCCTAGTTGAAGACTTTCCACCAAGAAAATGCCAAAAAATACCAAAATTAGCCTTCTCCAAGAGTTGCACACCACTTAATTTCAGCCAATAAACCCTAAGGGAGACAAATTTCAGACGTCACTTGTATGAGTGAAAGAATGATGCAAAAATGCAAGGTCCAAATCCCTTATTTATACAATCAAAATGACCTTAATTACAAAATTAGGTCAAAAAGGTCGGCATGGCCAGTTTACATAGAAAATCCAATTTTTACACAAATTTGTGAAATAAAACTCTAACTTTATCTTTTTAGGGTGACGTGATGCCCCTCCTAGAGTGATGTTAGCCTTCTTTCTGGAATGTTAGCCCTCCAAGTGAAATGTTGGGGCTAAAAAAACCTCTGGAACTGCCACACATGCCAACCAATGTCGTCCTCAAGCTGGGTGCCTCAACTGGGTGACGTTAAGGCTCTGAATGATGACTTCAAGGGCCAACATCATGCTGGAAGGGAAAGACCCCCCTGGGTCTAGGACTGCCAATATGTCTCTAGTGGAACATCCCCCTCTCTCTCTGGTGGAAGCCTTTGGTATATGTCTGCCCCTAGTTGGGGTCTCAACAACCATTTGGTGGGATTTTATCCCTATAGAGGTCCGAGCTAATCATCTCCCCATGTGTGCCTATCTATCGGGCATCAAAAACAAGTACGCCCTCCATGGGCTCATAAGTCACATAGATCATAGAAATGTCAATCACATCCAATAATCAAGTTACCCAAGCATGTGCATGAAACCCCCCTTTCTGAGACAAGTACTCAAAGACATTATGCTATTCTACAAGCTAGGTTTGGAGAGGGTTTCATGATGTCCTATTGGGATAATTCTCTTTAGATGTGGGATATTTCTAAGTGAATACCAATCTAGGTCATGTAAGTGCATGATATGGTATGGGGATGTTTGGGCAATGGGTGCAGTGATGACAAGGAAATGTATGGCTTACATGTGGGTGAATCTGAAGAGGGTGAGTTACACCTTGTTATGGATGCAAATGTTTCCAACCCCATTCAATGCCTTTTTACCTTTTTATCTTATTTCTTTTTCTTTCAAGATAATAGTTGGGGGACATTGTCCTGGCATGGTGACCAGTGGTGATAGTGTTACCCACAAGCATTTCACAGAGATGAGAAGTTTGGCTCGTGATGAGACCCCCTTTCTCTTAGCTATGCTACCAAGAGCCACTACCCTGGCGTGGTGACCAGTTGAATGGTAGTTTCATACCACTATATGCCCATGGACCTAATAGGTTATCTCATGATGAGACCCTCTATCCTCCAACTAGGTCTTGAGTTTATTTATTTTATGGGTCCCTCCTTTTTCTTATTGAGAATCTTTTTACTGCTTTCTCGGGGATCCCTGGGCAAAGCATATGAAGGTTTTGTTCTTTGGAATTTATCTTTTGCCAGTTGTTTTTACCCTTTGGGCCTTTAGCCCCTTCTTCTCACAAGGCAAGGTACAACCCTTAACTAGCTTGGCAAACCTAATTCTCGAACCAATGCAGGGGATAGATGAAAGGGAAGATGATGAAAAGTGGTAAGTATCGTGGGAATGGATGATGGCTTTTCATGAACCCACCAAGTGGCAACTCACTCCTAAGGGAACCAACTTGCTAGGGTGTTCTGTCACCCCCCTCGCAAGGTATGAAAAAGTCAAAGGACATAAATTCCAAGCACACGTCATGGAGCAAAAGAGAATTAAATGCACATATTCAAATGTTTTGAGAATCAGAGTGACACATACCATGATACTCAGACTCATTACCTCATAGAGAAAGACCCGTTGTTGCTTCAGGACCAGGCCGACGAGATGGATGATGTTGCTACTGACAGGATGGAGGCACTGGAGAAGAAGGATGGGCCCTCTAGGGCCAGGCTCAAGTCAATATATCTCTCGGTACTCCATGTCTAGGACCTGTGGACCTCGAGACATAATCTCCTTAGTTATCCCAAGGATAGGGGATAACAGTAACTTTAACAAACGGTGAGATCTGCGAGGAATTTGGTTTGATCCATGATGACTCAAGACTTGAGATATAAAACCAAATCCTAGGGCCAACTAACAATTAGAGAGCACACCAAAATAGAGAGAAAAGGCCAAATGCACACAAACATGATATGGTAGCTGAAAAGGGCCTCCCTCACTAGAGTAGGTATGCATCTCCCTTGAGGAGCCTGAGACTCCCTTCAAAATATTGGAGGTATCAGAATCAGTTATAAGGTCCCTTATGGGCTTAACAACGTAGTCAGTCATGTTAGATTCCTATAGTTCATAGTATCAAATGGTAATAGAATATTTTTCTTTCAGTGATTTTATATTGTAAATAATATTACACTCTGCAAATGATTTCAAATTGTAAAAGAGAAAGATAAAAAAAAATAATGTAAATGAAAAGAGGGTAAAAAAGAAAAGAAAAGAAAAAATGAGAAAAAAAAAAGAGAGAAAAACAATAAATCCCCATGAAAAGAAAAATAAGTGTGAAATTGCTGCAAATTTAAATGCCACATTCCTAGATCCTTGTTTGAATCATACAATTTAATCATGATCAAACAATTTTCAATTTTTGTTGTTAGGTTAGAGAATAATTTTAGCCAAACTGTTTGATCTTGGATAAAATAGTTAGGTAGAGGAAGAAAGTAATCCAATTGTTTAAGCTGGATTAATTAGTTAGATGCATAGGATATAATATAGTTTAGATAAATTTTCCCTTCAGAGAAACTTAAACAAGGTCTGCACATTAAAATGCACCCTAAGTTGATGAAAATAAGTTAGATTAGTATAGGAAAAATAAAATGAGAATCTAAAGGTTTAAAAAGCAAATATTTTTCTTTATGACACATATATTTTAACCAAACTTGGAAAATTGATAAGACAGTTTGTCTTGTAGCGCATAAATATTGTGCAGATCTTCCCCGGCGGCATCGTTCCTCCTCCCGATCGATGTTCCTCATTTGTTTTCTCCCCCCAACCCCCCGACCTACCTACCTTTATCAGAGGAGGGGGGGGGGTCCAAAAATTTGTTTTTCCCCACCCTGTCCCCACCTAACGTGGAATTCCCTCGTCATTTTGCACCCCCCCTCCGATTACCACACACAACCTACCCGCCCCGCCCCTCTAAAAGCCTCATAATTCACTACCAATATTGATCACCTTCCCATCGCTACTTCCCCTCTCCCTACACGACACATGTGCCCACACCTCCTACCCATTAGCCAATTAACCCCTTCCCCCATGACCGTCAGTTGTCCCATAACGGTCCCGCGCCCTAATAGATATCCCTACACATACAAAAAACCCATGATTTCCCCCCCATTACATTATTTTTTGACTGAGAACCTGTGAATACCGAGCAAATCTTATTGTCAGACTACCACCACCATCACTTACATTCAAATAGCGAGCTATTTTCTTGGTAATTACATCATTTCTAACATGTTCTATTTTTAGTTTTTCAATTATGGCTCCCAAAGGCAAGTCTATTGATGCCTCTGAAAATCCAATGGTTCCCCCTCTAATTGACCTTGAACACATTTCTCTGGAAGACAAATATTATAAAGTTGCAGAGCCTAAGTGTGAATTCGATTTATTCGAATTACATTGATGGCTGAAGGATCATTTCCTTGACCAGAGTAATGAAATAGAACTCTGTAAATCCAATTTACCCCTCTACATGTTTCCCCAAACCTACCCTTTCCTCGAATTCTTCCTTAAATGCCAAGCTAGTTATCTGCCAAGCCAAAGAGACATTGCATCTCACACTGGTGAAATTTTGTTTACTTACTCCTAAGACCATTAACCAAATGTTGCAGATCCCTCAAAATAACTCCACCACCCCTTTCTTTGTCAAAGCCCTAAATGAATTATATCATAAATTGACCTTTTCCCAAAGAGCCCAAATTTTTAAAATTCCCCCCCCTGAAGATGCCCAATTGCCTAAGAAAAATCCACCATACCTCTCTTCTATTTTCCCAGAGAAGGCTAATCAATTATCTCCATGCTCTCATGTCTATTAGGATAGTATTATGATGAATGGGTAGATGAACCTATTTTAGGTTTTATATCCATTTTCTCTACAAAAGAAAAGGTTTCTATGAAGTTCAATTTCAGTAAATTCTCTATTGACAACATTCATGAACAATTTCTTAAGTTTCAAACTGAAGGAATTTTCAACTATTCTTCAATTTTGGTTTATATGTTCATATTCTATCAAGCACGCAGGTTTCGTTTCGCACTCCAGAAGCTAAATGAACAAGGAAGCTCACAGACAACCATTTTTTGGACTTCATTGGTGAGAAAGAACTCAATGGAGTACATTTTCAAAGATTTTATTGATCAGTTCATTTATCCAGCTACTTGTTTACTGAGCAATAGTACAGAACCCAGGGTTAGTGAAGAAATTCATAAGGTTTTACATCTAATTGAGCAGGCCAAGACAGGTGACTGGTATTTATACCATAATTATACAAAAATAAGGGTGTATGGATGTGAGTTTCCACCATACATGTTTCCTAAATACCTCCCAATGAGGATTTTTGTAATGGATTACATATGACAGATGCTAAATTAAGATGAAATCCACTTTGTAGCAGCCAAGAAGAAATATCAATTCAGAATTAAAAATCAAATAGGACCATTTATTTTCAACAGTTGAGCAACAGGTGAAGACACAAACATCCTCTTAAAACATATGAAGTTTCCTCTAAGATTTACTTGGTCATATGACCCATTTGACATTATTTTTGAGCCGAGGAACAAACAAAAGACCACTCCCTATGTGCATACACAAAGGCTAGAGATTGAAAAAAAAATGAACCAGGATGAGTGGGAAGAAAACACCTTGCAAGAAGCAGAAGAACAACTTTTGTCTATGACCACTTCACAGACCATCAAAACAGGACCGCGGAGAAATAAAATAAAATAAATGCTGAAACAAAACACAAAAGATACACAATACAATAGAGACACAGATTTACGTGGTTCACCCAGTGTGGGCTACATCCACCAGAGAAATTGGCAGGTCCTTCCTTTATTATTATCCAACAAATGAAGGGATACAACCTACAACAAAACCCGCTGTAACTTCCTCTTCTTTCTCTCATAGTCTCCTCTCTCAGAATACACTCGCCATAATGCATAGTCACAATACATTTCCCTCATAATAGAGGGTTGCCTTCTAGGGAAAAAAACCCTAACATAATTTCTACCGTTAGATCTGTGACCTTATAATGAATGGTTCAGATTTACAATGAAATTACAATATACATTTACAAGGAAATTTTTCCTTCGGGGGCTTCGCCCCCGAACACCCCAACTGGGGGAATAGGCCCCTCGGACCCCGCAGAGGGGGTACCCCCCCTCTGCACTCCCCTGCGTGGAAGAGTGTACATACTTCTGGGGTGTAAAGTCTTCATGGGGTATAAAAACAACTGAAAGCAAGGACCTTTGAATCAGGAACATAATCAGGCTCCACAACCAACAATCTCCCACTTGGA
>ML826586.1:116143-142291 GCA_009831015.1 Picea engelmannii
CATCAAACAAACTTGGGTCCATTACCCAAACCTGAGTTCTCCAACTTCACGTGGCCATAACTCTCTATCCGTGAGGAGTTATGTGACGGTCCACATACCACCAGAAATGGAGTGAAAAGAACTATGCATCTAGGATAGTTTCACTGAAAAATACATTATCCTTCATCTCATTATTCCATCATTAATAATGGGTTCTCTCACTCCGCAAAGCGTCTTCCCGTGAGGGCTTTCACCATAAGGGGACCACTTTGGAGTTCATCCATATTTACTTCTTATCAACCATGACAAGACAATAATGAGTCATATTTACATTAAACAAACTTGTGTTCATTACCAAAACCTCTGTGCTATGGGGCTTTCTTCAAGGGTTGACATCAATGACAACCAACCTTAATAAACATAATTTTACTAAACGTTTTACTGAAAGATGAGGCAGATAAAGTTATGCAGGAATTTCATGAAGGATATTGTGGTGGACACGTGAACTGGAAGACTACTGCCAACAAAATCCTAAGAGATGGTTTTTACTGACCAACCTTATTTGCAGATGTTCATAAAAAATTTACCTCATGTCGTAACTGTCAATTTTTTTAAGGCAAAAGGAAACTATTTCCTTTACCCTTGAAACCGATATCAGTTGAAACTCCTTTTCAACAGTGGGGTTTGTATTTCATTGGATAAATTCATCCACCATTATCAGGCCAACACAAATGGATCCTTACAACCACTGACTATTTTACCAAATGGATTGAAGTTATACCTACAAGGCAAGCTATTGATGTTGTGATTATTAAATTTTTAGAAACTAATATTCTTTCAAGATTTGGATGTCTCGGGAACATCATCATTAATAATGAAGGAGAATTCAAATCTAAGAAGATGGTGTATTATTGCAGAAAATATTGAATTACTTTAGGAAACTCTACTGCATATTACCCTCAAGGGAATGGATTAGCAGAGTCTTCCAACAAAATTCTGGGTAATATCATAAAAAATTTGTTGCAAGATAACAAGAAGTTGTGGCACAACAAGCTGGTCAATGCATTATGGGCTGACAGACTAACTACTAAGAGATCAATTGGCATGTCCCCATACTAATTGGTTTATGGAATGGATGATGTTTTCCCCATTTATTTAGGTGTCTTTGTTATGAAAATGTTGTAGGAAGTACAAGCAGAACCTAATGACATCCAGAGGAGAATAAATCAAACCATACAGCTGCAGCAATCCAGAGAAGAAGTTTAAAATAAAACTCAAGTGATCCAGGAGAACATTAAGAAGATCTATGATAAAATAATCAAGGCTGGTGATTTTCAGATAGGAGACAAGGTATTGAAATGGGATTCAAGGAAAGAAGAAAAAGGTAAGCATGGAGAATTTGATAATTTATGGAAAGGTCCTTACATAATTCATGCTTACAGAGGAAATAATGCATTCTTGCTTAAGCATATGGATGGAGAAGATCTTCCAAGTGGACCTGTCAATGGCAAAATGCTCAAGCACTACTTTTCACTTGAATAGAAGCATTTCTCACTTAAGATCATTGTAGATACCATTTTATTTTTTACTATCATGAGTGGGTGACTCATGTCAGAAGTTGAAGCCCAAAGAGAAGGCCCTAAGCTCCTGATCATTTGTCACCATGTTTACAACTACAATAAAAACAAATTAGATGCAAAAAATACCGGAGGAGATAATTCAATACTACCAGTCATTGGTTCTTGGCACCTCACAGGGAGAGAACCATCCCCAATGGATCCACTGTTAGATTCCTATAGTTCATAGTATCAAATGGTGATTGAATATTTTTCTTTCAATGATTTTATATTGTAAATAATATTACATTTTGCAAATGATTTCCAAAAGTAAAAGAAAAAGATAAAAAAAAATAATGTAAATGAAAAGAGGGTAGAAAATAAAAGAAAAGAAAATAAAGAAAGAAAGAAAAAAGAGAAAAACAAGAAAACCCCATGAAAAGAAAAATAAGTGTGAAATTGCTGCAAATTTGAATGCCACATTCCTAGATCCTTGTTTGAATCATACAGTTTAATCATGATCAAACAATTTTCAATTTCTATTGTTAGGTTAGAGAATAATTTTATCCAAACTGTTTAATCTTGGCTAAAATAGTTAGGTAGAGGAAGAAATTAATCCAATTGTTTAAGCTGGATTAATTAGTTAGATTCATAGGATAGAATATAGGTTAGATAAATTTTCCCTTCGGAGAAAATTAAACAAGGTCGACACATTAAAATGCACCCTAAGTTGATGAAAATAAGTTATATTAGTATAGGAAAATCAAAATGAGAATGTAAAGGTTTCAAAAGCAAATATTTTTCTTTATGGCACATATATTTTAACCAAAGTTGGAAAGTTGACAAGAAAGTTTGTCCCGTCGCGCATAAATTCCACACAGATCTTCCCCGGCGGCATTATTCCTCCTCATGATCGATGACCCTCATTTTTTTCGGCCCCCCAACCTACCTACCTTTATCGGTGGAGGGCGCGGTTCGAAAATTTGTTTTTCCCCACCCTGGCCCCACCAGACGTGGAATTCCCTTGTCATTTCGCACCCTCCCCATCCAATTACCACACACCGCCTACCCTCCTCCTCCGAAATCTGCCTAATTCACTCCTGATATTGCTCACCTTCCTGCTGCTACTTCCCCTCTCCCTAAAAGACACTTGTCCCCACACCTCCTATTCATTATCCAATTAACCCCTTCCCCCATGACCGTTATTTTTCCCGTAACGGTCCCATGCCCTAACGGATATCCTTGTACATACAAAAAACCCATGTTTTCCCCCTCGTTACACTATTTGATAACTGAGAACCCGTGAAGACTGAGAAAATCTTGTTGTCAAACTACCACCGTCATCACTTTATTTCAACTGGCAAGCTATTTTCCTGGTAATTACAACATTGCTATCCTGTTCTATTGTTATTTTTTCAATTATGGCTCCCAAAGGCAAGTCTTTCAATGCTTCTTAAAATCCAATGGTTCCCTCTCCAATTGACCTCTACCACATTCCTCTCACAGACAGAGATTATAAAGTTGTAGAGACTAAGTGTGAATTCGATTTATTCGAATTACACTACTAGCTGAAGGATAATTTCCTTGACCAGAGTGACGAAATTGGACTCTGGGAATCCAATTTACCCCTCTACATGTTTCCCCAAACCTACCCTTTCCCCAAATCCATCCTTAAATTTCAAGCTATTTATCTGCCAAGCCAAAGAGCCATTGCATCTCACACTGGTGAAATTATGTTTACAATTATTCTTGAGACAATTAACCAAATGATGAAGATCCCTCAATTTTTGAAATTTTCCTCCCTAAAGATGCCCAACTGCCTAAGAAAAATCCACCATACCCCTCTTCTATTTTCCCAAAGAAGGCTAATCATATTATCTCCATGCTCTCATGTCTATTAGGATATTATTCCGATGAATGGGTAGATGAACCTATTTTAGGTTTTCTGTCCATTTTCTCTACAAAAGAAAAGGTTTTTATGAAGTTCAATTTAAGTCAATTCTTGGATGACAACATTCATGAACAATTTCTTAAGTTTCAAATTGAAGGAATGTTCAAGTATTCTTCAATTTTGTTTTATATGTTCATATTCTATCAAGCATACAAGTTCCCTTTCACACTCCAGAAGCTAAATGAACAAGGAAGCTCATAGTCAGTCATCTTTTGGACTTCATTGGTGAGAAAGAACTCAATGGAGTACAATTTCAAAGATTTTATTGATTAGTTCATTTATCCAACTACTTTTTTATTGAGTATAGAACCCAGGGTTAGTGAAGAAATTCAGAAGGTTTTACATCTAACTGAGTAGGCCAAGACAGGTGACTGGTATTTATACCAGAGTTATACAGAAATAAGGGTGTATGGATGTGAGCTGCCACCATAAAGGTTGTTTAAATACCTCCCAGTGAGGACTTTTTCATTGGAGTACATAAGACAGATGATAAATTCAGATGAAATCCACTTTGTAGCATCCAAGAAGAAATCTTAGTTCAGAATTAAAACTCAGATAGGACCATTTATTTGCAACAGTCAAGCAGCAGGTGAAGAAGCAGACATCCTCTTAAAACAAATGAGTTTTCCTCTAAGATTTACTTGGTCATATGACCCATTTGGAATTATTTCTTAGTCGAGGACCAAACAAAAGACCACTCCCTATAATGATGCATACATTTGAAAGTTATAATGATCAAACATGACACATACCATGATACCTGGACCAATTACCTCATGGAGCAAGAGTCTTCTCTGATGCAAGTCCAAGCTGATGGTGATGGATGCTACTGATGCTGACAGGACAAGTCTGATGAAGAAGAAAAGGATGGGCCCTCCAGGGCTATGCTCAGGTCAATCCTGCTCTCGGTACTCCATGTCTAGGACCTGTGGGCCTTGAGACATGATCTCCTAGTTATCCCTAGAAATTGGGGATAACATCTGGCTCCAACTCGGGGACACGTGCTCACCGTAGAGCGCATGAGAACCTCAACATCTCTGGCATGAACCTGTAGACCTTCTCACACTCGAAAAAGGGTATCAACAACAAAGGTGGGGTGGTATTTCCACCCCACAAATATAATATACATGTATGTGAAACAAAGCAATCAAAATGCATGTGAGAAAACAAACATGAAATGCAGATGGTATAATACACGGAAAATGCCTACCTACTTATACTTATCTGTACAATCATGTCCCACCACCTTGGTGGGGTTTGAGGAGGCGTCTGCTAATGGGTAATGGGCGCCTTCTTCCTTCCAATGTGGACAAGTAGTAAGAGTTATCAACTGATTCCATCCCGACCTTGAAAGGTCCGAGCCATGATTGTGTACTTCCTTTTACATTAGTTGGCTCTCCTTTCTGAGTATCCCACATCCATACCAACTCCCCCTCCTTGTATTTTCAGATCTTGTGTTTGGTTGTTCCTTGAACTACCCTGGTGTACTGTACTGAGGGAGGTGGGTGGGCCTCTGGTGTAAAGAATTCTTGTTGGGATGGATAGATTTGTACGTCTTCTTCATCTTTTTTCCTTTTTAGTATCTTCACCGTCCCCACCTCTTTGTTCTGAAATTAATCTAGGAGTTTCTGGTATTCTTCTTTATTGGGCCACTCAATTTGGTCAAACTCTTCTTCTGTTGCAAATGGCATATCTTCTGGAGAATATCTTGAAGAGTCTGTATCACATCTTTATGCTCTTCATTTACAGAAGGAATGACATCTTCTACATGGTTTCCAGTTATCGACACATTGAGTAAACATCCAGTTGTTCCATCTTTCAAAGGTAGCCACAAAAAGGTGAGATCCATTTTAAGGGACCCGCCTATCATTGCACCAAAATTTCTAGAAAATAGCATTCCCCGCACATCCGGGACATCAACAACTATTATATCTACGTGGACAGTCTTCTCGGGGAATTCTTTCAATTGCACCTCGACATTTTCAACTACGCGATGTGTGGGTATTGCTTTGGATTCAAACCCACACACATTTTTGTAAGGCCTGGTTACCTTCAGGCCCATTTTCTGCATGACTTTAAGAGACATCATATTTGCACCATCACCTATATCCAGCATGCAATTGTTAAAGTATTTATTATTCATCATAAGAGTCATGAAGAAAGGTGGGTTTTCACCATATTGGATCCTGAAGTGGTCAGCTTGCAGCATAATTGGGGGGTCCATAGGCTCATCCGTTCTCGAAAAGAAGGTATTGAAGCGTTCTTTAATAGAAGGGATCTTAATTGCTTCTTTTAAGGGAACGTTCACATGCATCTTCGACAAAGCTCCTTCAAAATCAAAATCAAGGGTAATTTTATCAGCTTTGGATGTCTTGGGAGGAAGAACCTCGGGATATTTTGGCTGATCAGTGGTAGATTGCTTTGGATTCTTTCTCTGGTATACTTGGACTTCTTGATTTTTAAGATTTTCTCATGACTCCTAGTCCAAGTTGTTAATTATTGCTAGTCTTGCTGCTCTGGCTGCTTCTTTCAGGGCCTGTTGATGTTCTATATCAGTGATATTTATTTGAGGGAAACTTGAAAAGCAGTCCAGATTGTTGACTTGTTGTTGGTTGGCATTATAAGGACACTCATTCTCCCAATGTGCTTCACTGCATTCCAGGCACCAAGGATTTTCATCAACAATGTTTGTAGGGGCCAGAGTATTTGGGACTTCATTTTCATTCTTCAGCTTGTAAGTTTGGTTCCCTTTATGGAATGGCCCTTTGAATGGAGGTCTAGGCACCTGGGTTTGGGACTTTTCAATTCTAACGATCCGGTTCATCATTTCTTCTTGATTCTTCATGATGCTATCCACTGAAGCTTGTAGCTTACTGATACTGGTGCAAAGATCCGAAGTAGGTCATCATTGTGTACCACTTTCTGCTTGGTGTCTATTCTCCCACTAGGGTTAGCAAAGGGCTCAATCTTGGATGAAAGGAGATTTCCTTCAATCTTGGTTGCGAGCTCTTGGGATTTTTGAATGGATTGAGGGTCTTTGTCTCTAAGAAGATACCCTAATTGGCCAATGAAAGATCTAGTATAAATGTGAACAAGATAATCATCTTTCAGATGGTGGCTTGGGGGAATTCGTTGGAGTAATGCTTCGAATCTGGTATGAAATCCCCGAATAGATTCATTCTCATTCTTGGCAAGGCTATTTAGTCGGGTGAGCAACATGTTCGGGTCTTCTTTGATACTCCACCTTCTGAGGAAGATTTTCTCAAGTCTATCCATGGTTTTGATGCTTCCATCAAGAAGGCCAAGGTACCAACATCTTGCAGCATCATAGAGGGTAGCAGAGAATAACTTCATAACCAAGTCCTCAACATCGTCACTAATTGGGTGAAGATGAAAAAATGCCCAAAAGTTACTCATATGCTCTGCGGCACTAGTGGCATCAGTGCCGGTAAATTTAGGCAACCACTTTTCATATTTGGGTGGCATTTGCCTAGGGTAACCAGGTATGGCTGACATGTCTAATGGTTTGAACAAAGTATATGACCATTGTCTTTGATTATTGACTGGGTTTGTAGTACCGGTATGAGAAGTAGACATGTTTAAAGGAAGTCTCTTTCCAAAAAGTGACTTGACAACAGGTGAATTTGCAGGAGGCTTCCTTCTGAAAGCTAAAGGAGGATTATTGAATATCCTTTTGGTTTGTGGAGTCACCAGATAGTTTTCCTGAAACTATCAAAGAATAGGGGAATAAAGTCTTAGTGGAGTCGTCAGGTAAGCTTGTAAGAGAAAAGGTCTTTGAGGCAAGGGTTGCCAAAAGATTTGTCATTGAGGAAGATTGACTCAGTGTTCCCTGGCAACGACGCCAAAATGTTATTGCACAGTTTGTAGTTTAGGTCACAGGATAAAAGATAGAGGACAAACTAGCGTAACAGGAACCTTCCCCACCCAATGTCACCTCGATGGGGAGGTTATTTCTGTTTAGGGAGGTTAGCCCAGGGGAGACGTACCCGGTAACCTAGGGTTTGAAGAGGCAAAGGATACAAGGTCAAGTTTTAAGATTTCCCTCCTCGCAGGTTACCACCAATATCAGATAGTCCAACTAATCAACCAATAAAAGAAGTGTAGGCCCTATTGAAAACACCTGCTCGGAACAAGACAATAACAACAATATATATATATATATATATATATATATATGCAGGCTATAACTCAAAGGGTTAGTACTTCTTTAACTATCTGATTTCAATCAATAAGCAATGTAATAGATACAAGATGAAGTCAACGTTTTGTTAATTATCCTATGAGAGATCAGTAATTCATCAATATCTACCAAGATGACTAAGCCAATAGTATATTCAATCAATAATTTGTTTAGTAAATGCTTGACGTCATCACTCAATTGCTTATATTACACCTTTGCTACGTCAAGATGAGATATTCACTATGACATCAGCCTTTATTTTGTTAGTAAATGTTAGTTAGGGTTTTAAATAGTTGTTTTGTACACCAAAGCCTCAACGTTGGAGATCTAACTAGTGCCTTAGGGTATATGGAGTCAATGCAAGGGCACAAGGTCTCAGGAGGACAAAAACTTAGAGACTAGAAGGTAGGGTTCTATGGTGCTGCAAAGGCAGGGCTCTAGAATCAAAACCCTAGGGGAAAGAGGCTCACTCCGGTGTTGTTTAAGCAAGGCCTCGTGCTCTTTCCTCCTTCTCTAAATAAACTTGGCAAAATGGCTAGCTCAAAGTATAAATTTAAGGGAGAAAGTGTTGCAGAAGGGCAAGGCCTTCAAACCCTAGAAGGTGAAACCCTAGGTGTAGTCAAACTAGTCCTAGGACACCTCCTCTTTTCAACCTATAACTTCAACGCTAGCTCAGAAAAAAGGAAGACAAGTGCAGCAACGACTAGGCTATATCTTCTTTCTTCAATGGCTAAAAACTATTTCTCAACAAGGGGACATGTAGCAATGACCTACTTATGTGCTTGCTACCTAGGGTTTTAAAATCAACAAATTTATAAGTAAATGCAAGAATACTAACCTACAACCATTCAATCAAGAAGTTTTGCAGGAAAAACACTTACATATCATGAATAAAAGCATGTGCAAACCCTAGTTGTAAACCTTCCTTGAAAGAAATGCCATAAATGCCAAGGGAAATCCTCCTTCAAAAGTTGCACCTCACTTTAAAACACAAAAACTACCCAAGTAGGGCGCAAGAATTCAAATCTCACAAGAGAGTGAGTTGTGTTATGTCCCAATGAGGGAAAAACATCCTCAATATATATCATTCCATGACCTTTAATTTACAAAATAGGTCATTAAAACAGTCGACAAGGCTCACTACAAAAATTACATTGTTTTTACATTAACTGCTAAGTAAAAGACACAAAATGAGAAAAAGTTGGGACGTCAAGCCCCTCTGAGGGAGACGTTGGCCCCTTTTAGGCTAGTCCAGCATCCAGAAGTCAAGAGTTATCCCTTCTAGGGCTCCTCCAATCTTCCACACATGCCAATAACCTCATCAAACTACCACACACTCAAGGTAATGTCCAGATCTCCTGGGTGACGTCCTGTCCATCAAGAGGAAAATGTTCCATCTGAAGTGGGTCATCCCCCCTAGGCTGGGCTTAGCCAAAGTGTCTGGGGTGGAACGTCCTTCTTTTCTTCATGTGAAAAGGCTCATCACATCACTGTCTTGTCTCTACCATCCCAACAACCATCTGATGGGCTCTTCAGCCCCATGGAGGTCCGAGCTAATCATCTCCCCATGTGTACCGGTCCACTAGTACCTGTCCGTCGGGCATGGTCCTGCACATCAAAAAATTCGCCCTCCATGGGCTCATTATTCCTCGGAATCATAACAATGTCAATCATATTTCATCATTAATTTTATCAAATACATGCATAAGACCCCTAGCATATCCTCTAATAGCTCAAAGACATTACATTGATCTACTATACAAAGATGAAGAAAAAGACAAGGTAACCTATTGGGCCAGCGCCCATAAGAAGAGGAAAGTTTCCAAAAGAAATCATTCAAGCCATGTAATCCGAGGTGGTATGATCCAAGGATGTCCAAACACAGTGAATACCAAGGGTATATATTATCCGTGGGTGCCTTTGTAGGAGGCGAGTTGTACCTGTCATGGATGTATTTTTTTCCAAGCCCTTTATTTGCCTTTATTCTTTCTTTATTTATTACCTTTTCTTTCTTTTTTGCTTCAAGGTTTGACCAGAGGACACTTCCTTGGCATGGTGACCAGAGCTGACAGTTTTACCCATGAGTATTTTCACAGAAATGATAAGGCTGGCTCGTGATGAGACCCCCTTTCCCTTGGCCATGCAACCAAGGGTCATTTCCCTAGCGTGGTGACCAGATAATGGCAATGTCATACTTTTAGATACCTATGAACATAATGGGTCGGCTCATGATGAGACCTCCCATCCTCTTGGCTAGGCCTTGTTTTTATTATTTTTCTTTGTGTCCCTTTTGTTTCTTATCGAGAGGCCTTTTATTGCCTTCTCAGGGATCCCTGGGCGAGGCATCTCTAGGTTTTATTTCCTATGGCTTTTATCTTTTACCAGATGCTTTTACCTCCTGGGCCTTTAGCCCCTTCTTCCCACATGGCAAAGTGTAACCCCTAAAATAGGTCCTCCTAATGCCCGGACTAGGGGAATGGGATGGATGTATGGGAGATAAGATGTAAAATGATAATATGGTGGGAGCAGACGACAACTCTTCAAATCCCCCCTGGTGGCTAACCAAAACCTATGGGTACAAGCTTGCTAGGGCACCCTGTTAATCCCCCCAACAATGGTCAAGTAGGTTAGTGTAAGATCCAAGCAGTTGTCAGAAATGTAAGGAACCTGATGTATAAATCTAAAAGTTATAATGATCAAACATGACACATACCATGATACCTGGACCAATTACCTCATGGAGCAAGAGTCTTCTCTGATGCAAGTCCAAGCCGATGGTGATGGATGCTGCTACTGCTAAGAGGACAAGTCTGATGAAGAAGAAAAGGATGGGCCCTCCAAGGCTATGCTCAGGTCAATCCTGCTCTTGGTACTCCATGTCTAGGACCTGTGGGCCTCAAGACATGATCTCCTAGTTATCCCTAGAAATCAGGGATAACAGGCCAGAGATTGAAAAATACATGAACCGGGCTTAGTGGGAAGAGAACACGTTGCAAGAAGTAGAAGAACAATTTTTTTCTATGACCACTTCACAGACCATCACACCTCATAAACAAGCAGAGAAAGGAATGAAGACTCTCCTTCAGTCACAAAGGTCTCAGCAAATGATTTTCAAATATATAGGAAGAAGACTAAAACCATTCGTACAACAGGTTTTATTAAAGAGGGAGAAATGCAGTCTACAATAGACTTGGAAGGACCAAGCTCTTCATCACAATAAACCAGTTTGTTTATAGGATCTCCATCATCATCAGCTTCACAAAGGAATCCAGACACATCTCTAACATATGAATCAATTCATGGAGAAAAGGAGTCAAATATTTTTGATAAGTATAAGGAAATTAAGCAAAAGAATGAACTTCTCAAAAGAAATACTTATACTGAATTTTGGAAACAAACTTCTACTACTTAGCACAAACTTTTGTCATCTTTTGACACAGATAAGAGAAGGATGCAAATGGCATTCTTACAATCTCAGGCCCCCTATCCAAAGAGAGCATCTGATTACAAGAAGACTTCATTTTAATTTGATATAAAGGATGTCCATCCTATTGATCACATGGATATGCACAAACATAAAGAGGAGATGATTTATTCAACCATGAAAAACACTACAATGACAGCTTCCAAATTATAGGTATCACTGATTAATATCCATTCTCAATTGAATATTGAAAAGATCTCTTCTTTGGCCAAGGATAATAAGATAAAATAATTAGAGGAATTAGTACTCAAGATTGGATATGACCCAGCTAATGTCAAAACAGCAAAAGAGTTGATTAATAAGAAGAACATTGACATAGCATCACTCAGGAAACATTTGAAACTACTAGCAACAGAGGATTCACATACTAAAGAGGTGTTTGAGACAAAGAGCCAAAAAGAAGAAATGCTCAAATTGATTATGGACCAAAATGCACAGATTAGGGAAATGGAAGCCAAGATGGATAAGTTGAACAAGAAAAAAGAGAAGAATGCATAGTTGGCCATATTTCCACTAGCTGCAATGCCCCTGATAGGGATAAGAACAACAAAAGTTTCTACATCAACATCAACCCCAACACAAACTTTAGATGCCTCAGACAAATTGGTGAAATCTATGGAGGACATGTCCATACAAGGAGTAGAAATAAAAAAGTTACATGAATAAGTAAAGTCATTATAGAAACATAAAGCAAGGATCGAGACTTTTCATCAGGCCGAAATACATAAATCTTAGAGGCTCATCCAACAACTACAACAGTTAGGAAAAGAAACAGCCATGGCTAATACCTTAGCCCAAGCTAAGGAAAATATATGGATAGACATCAATAAATCCATGACAGAGATTTGGCCTTCTATACATATTATCTTTGAGAAACATGATTTAATTCAGCAAGCTAGAGGAGCCATTGAAATAATTAAGGAAGAATTGGGATAAAATCCAACAGAAGCCACAGATCCCATCAGGTTTCTAAATTCTAAAAACAAACATGAGTTAGAGGAGCTAGAGATAGAAGACAAAACTGAAACTATCCTTGAAATAAAAAAATATTCTATCTAAGAAAATCCTCATGTTGCAATTGGAAGAAAAATGTCAGGTTATGGACATAGGTGTGCATAGGTTCTTCAACAAGTTTGAGGTGCTAAAAAAGAAAGGACTACCTGGTTTATTAGTGTTAAATGACAAGTTAATCACCCTGCTTGATTATAACCAGAAATTAAAGACAGTGGAAAAAGATAATTCAAAATTCGTAGGAATACAAGGAAGCATCACTGGGAAAGCATTCCTGGAAACACTGCAATTTGATTTGAGCATTCAGCATGAGATCAAACACATTTGCATCACCAAACCCACTTTTGCTAAATACACAGAGGTGGATGAAATTTATAGGAAATTACTCAAAATATCAATCAAAAATGAAAAAAGGTGAGACAAATTGTGCGAGTTACTTGAGTAAAGATGGGTTCTAGTTTTCAACAGCAAGGACCAAAAGCTAAGAAGAAGTCAAAGGGATAGATTATCAATAGTTTCCATCAAAACATCGCTAGAAATCTGAACAGATATGAAAGATTCCTATATTTTTGTAACTAGAGATATAGTTAGTTTAGATATTCCTAAAATATATCATGAAAAGTTATGATAGGATATTTTGTAAATAAATGTATAAATACTTCTCATTTCAAAGTATGCAGGGTTGATTTTTGCATCCAAGAAAGCTATTTTGTATGATTCAAGCAGATTGATCAGTAATAAAAAAAGGCTCTTTCACAGGATTCTCGTGTCAAATTATTGGTGAAGTGAATCTATCTACGTTTATGTTTTCCTTTCTCTATTATCATTATTATGTGTTTCTAATCCTAATTAGTCAAAAGAAGGTTGACAAACAAAACTTATTTTAATATACTATGTTTTTGGCTTTGAATAATTTCTATGTTTTCAACTCAAATTAAGTAAAACGAATTCTTAATTGCTCTTTTACTTGATGGAATTCCTTTCACTTATTCCTATTCAGTTCATCCAAATTTACAAGATCCAAATAGTTTAACTACCTTGCCCCATGAATAAACTTTATAAAAAGCTTAAATCGATCCCTATTTTAAGAGACAGACCCCATATCCCAATGGTAATTTAAGAATTTAATCAACCAAACAATTCAAAAAAACAAACAAATCACGAACTATCATAACTAGCCTAATATTTTAATCTAAACAAATCTAAATATTACAGAGAGATCCCTCTCTAGAGCTGCAGGGCTAGATCCCATCTTCCAAAGTGGTTTTGTGGTTACCTTTGTCCTTTATTCTACAACCTCTAGAAATTACCGAGCGATAACAGGTCAGATCCCCTAGAGAGGTAATCCTCCATAAAGGTTGTGTGTTATATGATCCTTATCTGACTTAGGGTACCTGCAGAATAACCCCTACAAGTAACCTATGTGGCTACCTATGTCAAGAAACTAGAGCCACCACAATATAACTAATTCATAGGCGAACAGTCGTAAATCAGGTCCACCATATGGGTAGGTTAACAAAGCCTAAAATCTTGAAAGCATCGCCTCTCACGAAGATAAAGTTACTAGTAAGACCCTAAAATATGAATAGATCCCCAAAAATATCTCTAACGCTAAGACGGTATTAGATGGCTATCTATGCAACCAACTTCGCATGAACTCATGCTTAACTCTTGTGTGAGTGGAGCATCTTGACGTCACTAGTTACACAATGGATTTCACCACTCCCTAGTCAGATGCATATGTTTAATTTAATAGTGTTGGAGAAGTTTAGTCACAAAATCCTATTCCAAGGCCCTATATATATGCTTGTTTGTGTACTCTGAAAAATAAAATCATTTCTAATAAATTTTAATTAATCAACGTTACTTTTAATGGATTTGTTTACTCAAGAGATGTAGTCTTGAAATTGATGATATTATGACTCAACACATCAAAGAAATGAATATAATCATAGTGTTAAGTCCTAAGATTAAATTCTCAAAAGATAGTAATCTTTTCAAATGCAACTTTCAATGCAATTTCTACAATTTCAATGAAATGCAATCATCCTCATATGTTAAGATCACTACTAAATAACCAAAAGAGCAAATTCCATAATGAAAAATGAGCAATTTTTTTTCGTATTTTTGATATAAGAAACAAAAATGCAAGGACTAAATAGCAGCCTGATATACAGACCCTACTGCAAGAAAAAAGAGACAATCCAAGCAGGATACCTAGAAGCAAAGACTCAGACCAAGATGCAAGGATTGTTGGATTACTGAGAGGGGGTGAATCAGTAATAGAGAAATCTAAACCTTTTTAACCATAATATGCAAGTGTTATATTTCTTTATGATCAATGTAGCATTATCATCCAATAGTTGCAGAGTAAATAAGCAATGAACAAAATAACAATCATACACATACACATTACACCAATGTTTTTACGTGGAAACCCAAAGCGGGAGAAAACCATGGAATTATTTTTCTTATATTTCTTCAAGAATTACATTCATTGGAAGCACCAACTTCCTTTGTTTTCCAGTTGCAACTGGAAGGAGGATTCAACCCCCTAGTTTCTCAGGCTACAACCTGAGGGAAGCTCCAAATCCCCAATTCTCTGGCTACAACCAGAAGGAGGATACAACCCCATATGTTCTTCGACTACATCCGGAAGGTGGATACAACCACCTATCATTTCCCCATCCAACCACCCTAACATAGAAGTAGAATGATGGAACCATTGTCACACTATCACTTTGAGATATACCACTGTAAAACTGTATCAACCTGTACCACTGACCTGCATCCAACCTGTACTACTTCCATGCAATCAACCTATACTTGAATTGAGCATGTATTAAACAAATACATGTATGCAACCTATAGTTCGGCAACATGTGTATGTATGTTCCCTATCTATATAAAAACATGCATATGTATGCGACGTATCTGTTATGCACCCTGCGTATTCCTTTTGAAAACTAGGGTTTTCTTTCTCCTGAAAACTTCTAACCTTATGCAACCTCTTTTACATAGATCTGCAACATGTCATTGTATCCAGACTGTAATTGTACCCTATGCATGCATCCTCATACATAAACTTTACCCAAAGACTCTCTATCTCTCTCTACTCATGTGCCAAATAAGTGTGTGTTATCATGAACCAATATAATAACCATCACATGAACTAGACATAAAACCCTTTCTGATATTCATCCTTTGTGTTATCACTCCAGGAAACTATCCTAGGTTGTATCTCAGAGATGCTTGGTAACTTAACATTTTGTAACTATTTTCTCAATAATGGGTGTGGGGTCGGATCAAGATGAATATCTAACTAACTAGACCCTGTGTTCAAGATTGTCTAGGGATATCAAACAACATAAGGCCTTCAAGAGATGAAATCAGACAGAATAATATATCAAGTAGAACAGAACTAATCACTAAACCAGATCACACATTATATAAAACAATAAGTATGATGGGTCTAAGAAACTAGTATAATCAACTATGATCCTTTGCCTAACAATCATATGGTGAGATGACAGTCACCTATGGATTATATAAGCATAGATAGAGAATTGCATTCACTCATAAGCATGAAAACAGAGAAGAAAAAGAAGGTTCGATAACACCAATGAAAGAAGCTTGTAAGCCTGGCTATATTAGAAAGGATCTCTATTACAGTAGCAGTGTAGCTAAACTCAAAGTCAAACCTTGTGTTCATGAAATGTTCTTGGCTTTATAGCCTTTTACAAACAATTTTTAGATCCTAGATTACTGGATCAAATTTTGCCAAAAATAGAAACTCAATAATTGGCCTAAGTAGACAAGATCAATCCAACTTCTCGACTTATCTTATGTTCTTCATATTCTTGGCAGGTGTAGTGAGCCTTCCGAGGCTGCTAGATCTCATGTGATATGGAAGGAGTCGAACTTGACACCTGTTGACAGTCAACAGTCTTATCTCCTTGACAATAGCTAACCATTGTTTACCTTTTATGTCTTTTAAAGCATCTCCAAAACCAAAACAAACTCTTGATCGAGATGTCATTAATTATCTTCCATCGATTGGAACCATTTTTGAGTATTTTGAACAATAAAAACTTGGATCTGTGCAAAAACATTAGCTTTCTGCCTTCTCAGTGCTTTCGATAGCTAGAGAAAATAGAATTCGGGCCGATTAGCTACCGAAAGCTCTGCTTTTGGTGGCTAATGAACAATTGATATGTTCGCCTAAGCCACTGAAACATGAGATTATCAAAATTTCAAAAATACCCTTGTCTCAGCTCAAAAACGCCTCAGGACTGATCTTTTTAGGCTTCTGTATCTTGCTCAAAATTTGTAGGGTTACTGGTTGCTTCTGGTTCATTTCACTGAATTGCCACCTCTGCAAGGGTCTCAAGAGAAGCATGAGCTTGGTGTTTTGAAGACATTGCTTTTTTCCTCAAAGCCCTGACCTTTTTATTCAAACCCTGAGCTACTCTCCATAAGCTGTTGTAGTCCTTTACAATCTTGTTTTTTTTTTTCTTCTCCTTTATGCTTTCATGGGCTAGTCTTTCCAAAGCTGAGTTGCTTTCTGCAAAGTTTTTTGATAGGGTTTCATACCTGGCTTTTATTACCCTTTCAATCACTTCTTTCTCGGCTAGCTTCTTCTTAAGCTTCTTGATTTCTTTTGATTTATTCTACTTCACTCGTTTTCTAGATGAGGCCTCTGCAATTTGTGGCTCTTGTTCTTTTCGGGGTGTAGATGATGGAAGGTTCTCATAACTTGCTATGTATATATCCACAAAAACATAATTGTCATGCCCTATGGTAATTGAATCGTCATGCCCTATTTCCAACTGTTGCTCTTCATCTTCTGAGTCTGTGTAAGGAAGATTGAGAATGTTTTTGTTCACTGGGAATTCTTTGGCCTCTTCTTCTTCACTGTTAAAATTCAAATTCTTCTTCATTTTTCCCAGCTTAGAGGAAGGAGAGGGTTGATTGACTGGGGTTTGAGAGATAGCTCTTCTCCTCCTTTTTCCACTTCTGGGAGTGGAGGATTTCTTGGAATGGGGACTCTTTTTACCCTCTGGCTGAACCTCAGTCTGGAAATCATTCCAGAATAAGAAGTTTTTCCATTCTTTACCTTTTATTTATAACAGCTCACAAACCAATAGTTTGATTAAACTATGGTGGGATAATCTACCTGCAACTTGACTAGGTTTGGCCTTGACTTGATGAGCCATCTTGGATAAGCTTTGGTGGAGGAAATTGGGCAGATTAAGTGGGTTTCTACCTATCAAATGGTTGATAAGTTTGAAATGATAAATCATCACCATGTTGTATTTCCCTTCACAGGTTATATAAACCATTATAGCTTTCAATAACTGCTGCCATTTCTCTTCAAGGAAAGATACAGGAATATCTTTCTTCCAAATCAAACCCATGTGTTCTGGTTTTAAATAGGTCATGAATTCAACATTCTTAATGACAGTGGTTTTAAACCATTTCTCTCCAGTCATGGGAAGCTCTATGACTTCAGCTATAAGGGATTCATCAATATCGAATTCATCCTGGTCGATGACTGCTTTCTTTCCATCGAAATTGAGAAAGAAAGCCTCTGCCACCTGTTAATGAAAACTCTGTAATTTTTTGCAAAAATTGTAACACCCTGCATCCTTGAACATTTGACATACCTTGGGATGTGATTCCAGGTAACTGATATCGTTGAGCTCCTTCCTCAGTGTCGACATTCCTTTCTTCATTTGCCACGACGTTTTCACACACTTGTGCTCGAAAGAGTGGATTTCGGGAAGAGTTACACTGCGTAGACTTAGCGAAAATCAGCTCAGCTGAGATAAAATTGAGATAACTGGGGTGAGATTTTGAACGTGGCACTGATTGCAAGGAGTGCAGTGAAACGTTTGATGATGTGTAGCAGTCATGGGGAATAACTGAAATCAATGGGAAGTACATCAATGCATGACTTAATGATATAGAGATATGGAAAGATTCGCTCATATCACAGTGGAATGAGCTTTCCGGTCGTGAACGATTATTTATCCAGTCCTTTCGGTGGCTTGTGCAATCATGGAAACATTAAACCCGTCATTTGAAACGTGTGATAGGACGTGCTTGGTCTTTACCTGCTTCAATGATTTTGGTGGCTAAAATGGACCTGGATTCCTTTATTTAAGCTTCCGAAAGCTAAGGATTTCGGTGGCTAATGAACAATTGATGTGTTCGCCTAAGCCACCGAAACTTGAGATTTGAATTAGATCCAAAAAAAACTAAACGAACTTTTATTTAAACTTTATTACATGGGTAAAGCTTCGAAAAATGAACCTTTAAAAATTTTAAAAGTACCTTTTTAAAAGACTCCCTATCACCTAAAATGAAAAATCTCGATTAATTTATTTGAGGAGATAACACTGACTCCTATTGGGGGTGAAATCCTCCCTGTGAGGTTTCAAGAACCATAGAACCAATGCCTTTCCTGAGAAAATAAAATTTGAAACTATCTACTAGTGTTTCCATTGTGCATGGAGTTATTCTATAAAAACACAAGCTGAAAAATAAAATTACAATGACAAAGCTCCAAAGCCTTAGATAAAATAAAGCTTCAGAAAACGCTCGTTAACTGGGACACCAAACATTTATTCACCTCCTACACTTTGCAGAATGAAGGTGTTGTTGTGCTGTACTTGAGTTATCATGAAAGGACCGGTCCACAAAGAGTTAAACTTGTCGTGTTTGCCTTTATCTTGTCTGAGGGCGTCCCATTTTAGAACCCAGTCACCAACATGAAAATCATCCACCGTTGCCTTTCTGTCAAAAGTGTCCTTGATCCTCTTTTGATGAGCCTCTAATTTATCCCCCAGTTGTTCTTTGACCTGCTGCAATTCTACCAAGTCAAGCATTCTTCTTATCATATCATTTGATTCAGTTTGCTCCTCCTGAAAAAATTTAGCCACTGGTAAAACTAGCTGAATGGGGAAAATGGAATCAGTACCATAGACCAGTTTGAAGGGAGAAGTTCCTATGGATTTCTTTTCAGTTACTCTGTTTTCCCAAAGAGCAAATTTTAGTTTAGAATCCCAACTCTTTTGATTCTCCTCCAACAACTTTCTGATGATTCTGATTAGACTCTTATTGGATGACTCTGCAAGGCCATTACCTTGAGGGTAGTAGGGAGTAGAATGTACCAATTGAATGCCCGTTGATTTACACATGTCAACCAATGCATCATCTTTGAATGCTGCTGCATTATCTGTTACTAGCCTTTTTGGGCAACCGAATCTGCTCAAGATGTTCTCATAAAGAAATTTCATGATGACCTGATGAGTGGCATTCCTGATGGGGATTGCCTCTATCCATTTTGTAAAATATTCAGTGGCTACCAATATCCATTCATGCTGACCACTAGATGAAGGATTAATCTCGCCTACAAAATCTAAACCCCACTGCTGAAAAGGACCATTCACTGCAATAGGTCTCAGGGGCAGAGATTTTAGTTGTTGTTTTCCTGTGAATCTTTGATATTTATCACAAGATTTCACAAAGGTGCACACATATGAAAAAAGAAAAGGCCAATAATACCCAACCCTTAAAATATTATGAGCTGTGGTCCTCCAGTAATGGTGGCCTCCACAAATACTTGAATGAAATTGATGTATGACTTCAACTGACTCTTCTTTGTCTAAACATCTTAGTAGTAAACCAGCAGGATCTTTCCAATACAAAAGATTATTATAAATGTAGAATTTAATTGCTCCGAGCTTAAGGGATCGGGCTTGAGTCATGCTAAGTTCAGGAGGAACTTCCAACTTCTGTAAAAAATGAATAATACCTGAATACCACTCACATGAAAACAAATGCTCGGCCACCTGCTGGTTGTTATGTTGTCCTTCCACTGCTACCTCTATTTGTAAACTTGTTGAACTTTCCCCAATGAAATTTACGTCCAAAAGATCATAGTTTTCTTCCGTCAAAATCTTGGCAAGGCCTTGGCCTTTTACCGGCTTAGTGGGCTTCACTTCTATGTCAAACTCGATTATCTTTTCAATCCATTTAGCTCTCTTTCCATCAATATCAGGCTGAGTCAAAACATCCTTCACAGAGGATGAAGGAATGTAGGTGATAACCTTTGCATGGAGGATATAAATTCTGAAAGATTTTAATGACTTAATGAGAGCATAATCTTGTTTTTCTATAGGATCATACCTTAGTTCAACATCTCTGAGTGTTTTGTTGAAAAAGGCCATTGGTTGATCGAGACTTTCATCATCTTTTTGTAACAAGAATGTTGCCACCGTGTCATAGGAAGCAAAGGAAAAAATATAGAAGTTCTTGGTGTAATCTGGATTGATTAGAGTGGGGGATTCCATGATAGCTTGTTTGATATTCTGAAATGAACTTCTTTCATTGTCTGTCCACTTTATCTCATATGCCTTTTTTAGCATAGAAGTTATGTGCTTCACTAACTCAGCGAAATTTGGAATAAATATTCTGACAAAAATTATCTTACCAAGTAGAGATTGGATATCCTTCTTTGACCTTGGTATGGACAACCTCTGAATTGCTTCCACCCAAGCTAGATCAATTTTCACACCTTCTTCTGAAACGATGTGGCCTAGGAGCTTGCCTTTCTTGAGAGAAAATTGAGACTTTTTGGGGTTCAATGAAATCCCGAACTGTCTGCATTTCAGAAATACTCTTTTCAGATGTTTCAGGTGTTCTTCATGACTGCTGGAATAAACTATGATGTCATCAAGATAGATGAGGACAAACTTGTTCTTTTCTCCCATGAAATCTATGTCCATGGCCCTCTGAAAAGTGGCCCTGACATTCATCAATCCAAATGGCATCTTGGCGTACATGAAGGTATCCCAAGGAGTAGTAAAGGGAGTTTTTTCTTGGTCATTGGGATGTACATAAATCTGGTTATAGCCTGAGAAACCATCTAGGAAAGACATGACAGTGGCCCCTGGAATTCTTTGTAGCAAATGTTCCATCTTGGGTAGGGGATAGTTGTCTTTATTTGAGCATTTATTTAGGTTTCTAAAGTCAACACATAATCTGATCTCACAATTTTTCTTTCTCACTATCACTAGATTTTCAATCCATTTAGAGTATCTTAAAGGGATTATAATTTTGGCACCAAGAATCTTTTTTATTTCTCTTTCAATTACATGTAATAGGAGAGGACTGATAGGTCTCAGTTTATGTTTGAAATGGATGGTGTCTTTCTCGAGGGGAATCTTATGTTGAATGACCTCAGGGTCATAGGTTTTCAGATCACTGTATTTCCAAGCAAAAACATTAGTGAATTCCTTCATAATGTTGCAATATTCATTCCTCTAATCAGCGGTTAATTCGGCGGACAGATCTATGAATTTAGGATGATTTTGGCTTCCTATATTGTGCTCATGGACAGTAGGATCTTTCTCCTTCTTATCAGGTTTGTAGGGGACATCGTTATGATCGAAAAGCTTCTCAAGAGGCACCAAACCCCAAGGTATATAATTGTTGGGCAGCTGAACGATATCATGCTGACCCATTTTTCTTTTTAGCTTAGGCTTCTTGGATTCTTCTACATTTTGATTTTTTTGGTCAATATGCATATCAGAAAATTCATCTACCACCTGGAGAAATATACTAAGCTCATCATCATCTTCAAAAACTTTCCAATATTTAATACTGTCGGGCAGGGATGGTCTATATTGGACTTGGATTTCATAATTGAGTCTGGGAGGCATGGGAGGAATAAACATACTAGCTGAAACAACAAGGGAATCAACAAGATGATTCATAGCTATGGGTACATAAGAAATGTCAAAAATGGAAAAAGAGTCCCTGATTTTCCATACCTCATCCCTGTAGGCTTTCAATCTGACATGTTTTTCTTGGAAAGTATTGTTCACTTGCTGTATGATGAGATCCGCGTCTCCAAACACTTTTAGTCCTTTGATTCCCATATCCTTGGCAGAATTTAATCTCAATGGCAAAGCCTCATACTCTGCTATATTGTTAGTAGTTTTGAAATCAAGCTTAAAAGACAAATGCATAGCCTCTTTCGAAGGAGAAATCAAAACTACACCTGCACCTGCTGAGTCTTTGGTACTGGCACCATCAAAGAACATGGTCCACACAGGAATACTCTCTTCGTCATTATGTTGATAAGTAGGCTTTGTGAGCTGCAAAGGCGTTGGATGAGAATCATCTATTTGAAGAATGCATGAGCCAAAGTCTGTCTCTAAAGCATAAATAATATGATTTATAGAATTTTTCCCATCACTAATGATATCTAAAAATCCTCTTCACTGCTAAGACATGTGATTCCTTTGGTGTTGCTTGAAATCGTGCCACTTGTCCAACTGCATGCATTACATCTAGTCTGGATTTTGTCACATATAGTAAGATACCAATCATTGAACTGTATTGCCTCTGATATGTAGACTTTGAATCATCATCTTTGCTCAACTTGCAATTGGTTTGCATAGGAGTGGTAACTGGTTTGCAATTTTCCAATCCGAACCTCTTTAGCATTTCTTTGATATACTTAGTTTGAGAAATAAAAATTCCTTGGTTTCTTTGACCTATATGAAGACCCATAAAGAAGGATAGTTCTCCAAGTAGTGACATTTCAAATTCATTATGCATGTCCTTTGCAAATTGTTGGCTTAACCTGTCATCATTACTTCCAAAAATAATATCATCAACACAAAATTCAATTAATAAAATACTATCTTGAGTTACCTTGATGTAGAGGTTTTTGTCTGCACTTCCATTTCTAAATCTTGACTTTTGTAGATATTTATCCAGTCTAGAGTACCATGCTCTAGGAGCCTGTTTTAGACCATACAAGGCCTTCTTCAATTTGCACACATAATCTGTGTTCTCTGACAACTGAAATCCTTTTGTTTGTTCAATGTAGACTTCTTCTTCAAGTTACCCATTCAAAAAAGATGATTTCACGTCCATCTGATACACTTTAATATTCTTGGAGCATGCATAAGCTAAGAGCAATCAGATTGCTTCCATTCTAGCAATTGGGGCAAATGTCTCTTCAAAATCGATTCCTTCAACCTGTGTGTATCCTTTACATACCAATCTAGCTTTGCTCCTTGCAACATGTCCATATTCATTCAATTTATTTTTGAAAACCCACTTTGTACCAATCACATTCTTATTGCTTGGTCTTGGAACCAATTCCCAAGTGTCATTCTTCTCTATTTGATCCAATTCTTCATTCATAGCCTTATTCCAGAATTCATCCTTACTGGCCTCTTCAAAATTGTTTGGCTCAATCATAGATACGAGTGTTAGGTGCATTTGTCCCGGTGAATGGATTCTTCTTCTAGTCTCAACTCATGCATCCTTGTTTCCGATAATATGATCTGAAGGATGATTCTTCTGTACTCGTTTGCTATGTGTCTTTGGAGGCACTTGTTGAACTTGCTCTTCTACCTCTGTTTGATCTTCTTCATCTTTCTCTTCTACTTTGTCTTCATATTTTGCTTCTTCTTCGTAAATTTGTTCCATTGATTCATTTTCTTCTTCCTTTAATTCTTGTCCACTTGTTTAATCAATTGTTACATTGATGCTTTCCACAAATTTTTTCAACCTCATATTGTAACACGTGTATGATTTCCTTGTACTTGAGTAACCAACAAGTACTCATTTTTCACACAAGAGTCAAACTTTCTCATTCTGCCATCTTCTCTTTTGATGTAGCATTTGCTTCCAAATACTCTGAAGTGTTTCACATTTGTTGGTCTTCCTTTCCATAGCTTGTTGAGATTTTTGTCATTGTTCTTTTTGAGAATTACTATGTTTTGAATGTGAACTGCTATATGCATTGCACGTGTCCAAAAAATATATGTCAATTTGGAATACATTAGCATTGTTCGAGCCATTTCTTGTATTGTCTTGTTCTTTCTTTCAACAACTCCATTCTATTGAGGTGTCCCAGCAACAGAGAATTGCCTTTTTATTCCATGCTTGTTGCAGAAGTCCATAAATTCCTTTGAAGTGAACTCTCCTCCATTATCAAACCTCAAACATTTGATTTTTGAATCCATTTCATTTTCAACCATTTCCTTGTAGACCTTGAAGTTTTCAAAAGCTTCTGACTTATTCCCGAGAAAGCAAACTGCAATCATTCTTGTATAATCATCAACTAATAACATAAAGTATTTCTCACCTTTTAAATCCTTTGTTGTAGTTGGTCCAACTAGATCAGTATGCACAATTTTCAGTGGTCTTGTCGTTGAATATCTCTTTGATTTGAACCTTATCTTTGTTTGCTTTCCTTGTTGACAATGCTTCCATAAAGTGTTGGTTGGTTTCATGATCTGGGGAATTTATCTAACAACTTCCTTTTTGTTGACTTCGACAAGGTTATCAAAGTCCATGTGACCCATTATTCTGTGCCACAAACAACCTTCATATTCCTTTCCTAGACAACACTTTTCATTTCCAATTTCACTTAATGCATATATGTTGCTTGAAGTTCTTGCAACTGTTGCAATCAATTTTCCTGAACCTTCTTTTCTTATCTCGCACTTATGTGAATCGAAAATAATTTTATGACCTTGTTCACACATTTGAATTACACTTAGAAGATTATGTTTCATATCTTCTACTAGTAGAACATTTTCTTCCTTGGTATTCTTGTTTCCAATTATGATTGTGCATTTTCCAATGATTTTAGTTGAATCATCATTTCCGAAGGAGACCAATCCATCTCTTTCCTTTCTTAATGTAAGAAACTTGTCTTTATCAACTGTCATGTGTTTTGAACAACCACTGTCAACATACCAACCATGTTTCTTATTCTTAGCTTGTAGATCGAGTGTGCATTCTTCATTTCTATATTAATTATGCTTTCTTATCCATGTTCTCTTATGAGGTTCATGTCTATGATTTTTGTTGTTTTATTGTGGTTCTCTAGGAGGGACTGTCATTCTATAATCTGTGTCCATGTGTCCAAATTTATTTCACTTGTAGCATTACACTTAAGTGCTCAATGATTCAAACCTATTGTAGCTTATTCTTTATGTTTCACTAGGCCTTCTTAGATAACCATTTTGTGTATAACTTTCAAAGTTGTTTATGTTCTGCTATTAGCTCTGCAATTTAGAGCTTATGTCCAAAATTATTACATGCATAACATAAACCAAAAAATATAGTTTGATACCTAGGAGTTGAAGATATTCTTAAAGGATTTACTCTTATGAATCCTTCTTCATGAGACCTATTTGTTTCTGTAGGTCGTTAATTCTAAAATATGAATCTTCTCGGTGAAGGAGTGTCCATGTAATCTTCCTTGTAGGTCTTCCTATCCCCTTTGATTGTTTCAACATATCTTTTTTGATATGTTTCTTATTTTGTTGTTTTGGAGCTTGATCCATTTTCTATCTAATTGTATCCAAGTCTGGACTTGTCATGATGAGGTTTTTGGCTGCTGATAATGTTATCCAAAACTTTTGAGTTGTTCTGCATATTTTTCTTTTGAAGATCCTTTCTCAATCTGACAATCTCTGCTTCCAAATTTCCAATGATCCTGTCTCTTTCTCCTAACTATTCTTTGAGTACTTCTTCAATTCTTTTATCTTCTTCTATTTGAACCTATAATTTCATGATCATTTGTTCTAATTCCTGAGTGTCTTCTTTATTGTCTAGTTCTTCTTGTAGCTTCTTGTTTTTCTTATTTTCTATTCTTATAACTTCTATGGCACTCAAAAATTATTATCAGTAGTCAAATTCCGCCTCTTCATATTCTTCTTCGATGTCTTCTTTATCAGAGTCTTCTATTTCCATGAATAGAACTCTTTTTGTCTCACTTTCATTGACTTCATCTTCATCTGATGAGGAGATGTCTTCTTTGGTGCATAAGCTTTTATTGAAAGCTTTCTTTTTGGTTCTTTTGTCTTTATATGTTTGTTTTCTATTTGAGTAATCTTCATGATTCCTCTTATTTTTCTTATGAGGA
>ML826586.1:142391-155337 GCA_009831015.1 Picea engelmannii
GGTTTTTATGATGCCAATGATTTGTACATGATGATGTCTGTGATGTGTTTTAATTTACATGTAATGTACAGTTTTGCTTTCCTTAAATCTTATATGTGGGCAAGATATCGATCCATGATATAATTAGCTAATGAATCTGAAACACTATTAAGTTCTCTCGGAATGTGTCTATATTCAATGTAATCGAACATTCATTCGAGACGACGAACTTGCAAGTGTAGACGTAGCAGGATAGGACTACGGATAGCATAGATGTGGTTGAGTTGATAAACCACGAGTTGGGAGTCTAAGTAGATAATGATGCGAGAGATACCTAGAGAGAAGGCTTGGTTCAACAGTCCGATGACAGCGTGGTATTCTGCCATATTGTTGGTTGCTGGTCCTAAACAGATACCTCATGAACTCACCACCTCGTCAAACTGGTAAATAACCCATGTCGTCGAAGCAATGTTCCGGGTATGTCGGCTGGCACCATCCGCGAACCCAAAAAAGATAGGAAAGGAAGATGTCATCTGCACATGAAAACACAGGCACAGTCATGAGTGGCAACGGTATAGACTCGAGCACATGAAAGAAATAGACACACCAAACTAAATACAATAATGTACAAAGTACAAATGCTAGGTGATCTAGGCATAGTACTTCTTAAGGTAAAGCCCGTTTCGGGGCTCTCCCAGGGAAATTCCATCATGATCAATTAATTTGTAGGCACCTTTATGTAGGACACGTTTCACGATGTAGGGACCGTGCCACATGGGTTCTAACATTCCTGTCCCTTATCGTGAGCTTGGTCGTAAACAAGGACTAAGTCTCCTTCTGTGAAAGTCCGAGGGTGGATGGATTTGTCATATTAACTTTTAATTCATTTCCGATGTGCCTCATTGGCGAGAGCAACATCGCGACGCATTTTGTCCAGTTTGGATAGATACAAGAATCATTCTTCTTCAACAGAAGTATGGGGCAGGAGTTCTACTTTTAGTTTGAGTGATGGAATCTCACACTCGATTGGTAGGATAGCTTCAATGCCATAGACCAACTGGAAAGGAGTAAATCCAGTTGAAGTTTTCACAAAGGTGCGATAGGCCCAGAGAGCCGAGAACAGTTGTAAATGCCATGATGTTTTGTTTTCCCTTACCATGCATTGGATCATGGTTTTTAGGACTTTGTTGATAGCCTCAACTTGTCTGTTCGCTTGAGGGTAGTAAGGGGATGCGTTTTCATGGCGAAAAATCAATTTGACATGTAACTCACTCATCATCTGGTTTTTGAAGTGTGCACCATGGTCAGTGATAATGGCACGTGGTACACCAAAACGAGTTACGATGTGGTTGAAGAGGAATAGGGATGTAGTACGACCATCATTCAGGAAGGTAGGCATAGCCTCAACCCATTTGGTGAAGTAGTCGACGGCGATGATGATGTAACCATGCCCCCCGACTGAGGTAGGCTTACACTGTATGAAATCGATGCCCCATTTGGAAAAGGGGCCGATGGTGATAATAGGGTGCAGCACCGTAGGGTGGGTACGTGCCTTCTTGTTAAAGATTTGGCAGGGTGGGAATTTTTTGACGGCCTCGATTCAATCTTTGAAAATCGAGGGCCAAAAGTAGCCGGCACGTAGGATTTTTTGGGCTGTGGCCATCCCAGAAAGGTGACCGCCACAGGCGCCCAGGTGACAATCATTCAAAATGCGTTCAACCTCCTCGTGAATTAGGCATCGCCAAAGGATGGTGTCAATACCACGACGATACAAAGTGTTGCCGAGAATGAGATAATGGCGAGAGTGATGACGAATGTGTCAACGCTCTTTGCGAGAGATGTTGGGCTGAAAATGTTGGGTTTGGAGGTACAGGAGAATGTCTCTGTACTAAGGATTAGAGGTGTTGATGAGGAAGAGAGATTCATCGGGGAGAGAGTCTCTAGGTTCAATGTTTTCATCGGCACGAGGGAGAGTACAGATGAGCTCGGCAAACACCAGGGATTTTTTGGCTTTAGCCTTTGTAAACTCGAGATCGAATTCTTGGAGAATAACGATCCATTTTGAATACTTGCCCCCAAGTACTTGACGTGTCAAGACATGATACATTGGGTTGGATTCTGCGATTACCGTGGTGGTGCGTAATAAGATGTAGTGGCGGAACCTTTGGACAGCGATGACAGCTGCCAGAGCCAGTTTCTCAACATGCGAATATCTGAGTTTGGGTCCAGATAAAATCTTGCTCAGATAATAAATCACGTGTTCTTTGTCGTTGGGGTCTTTTTGAACTAACACCATTGTGATGGTGGAAGTAGAAGCGGCCAAGTAAAGGATATAATCCTTTGTATATTTAGGGGGATGTAACAAAGGTGCATGGGTCAAAGTGTGCTTGAGAGCGTTGAATGACTGTTGAGCGGCATCATCCCAAATGAAAGGGACGTTCTTTTGCAATAACTACATAAATCCTTTAGTGATCTCGGCATAATTGCAGATGAAATGGCGAAGAAAGTTTGCTTTGCCTTGTAAACTTTGGAGTTGGGTTAAATTGGTAGGTGGAGGTAAGGCTAAGATGGCCTTGATCTTTAAGGGATCCACCATGATCCCATCTTTGGAGACAATGAAACCAAGGAGTCGACCGGATTTGATAGTGAAGATGCATTTGTATGGGTTCAGACGAATACGGTAGAACCGACATTGAAGAAAAATTGCTCACAAATGATCAATGTGATCGGATCGATTTAGCGAATGTGCAGGTAAATCGTCGAGATACGGTTCTGCTATATGTTTGATGTCATGAAAAGTGTACGACATGGCTCATTGGAAAGTAGCACCAGAATTTTTAAGGCCAAAAGGTATCTTTCGGTAGGCGAAAGTACCCCAGGGAAAGATGAAGGTTGTCTTGTGTTGATCAGCGGGTAAGATTTCAATCTGGTTATATCTAGAAAAACCATCCATGAAAGAGAAGATTACGCTCCCCGCGTAATTATCGATGATTTTATCGATGAAGGGCGTAGGGTAGTTGTCCTTAGGACAAGCTTTGTTGAGGTCTCGATAGTCAACGCAAACACGGATGGTCCCTTGTTTCTTAGCAACCAGAACAAGGTTGGAGACCCATTCGGTTAAAGGGACAGGATAAATGAAGCCAAATTTTAGAAGTTTTTCAACTTTTGCCTTTATAGCAACGATTTTCTTGGGATGAACCGGGCGAAGCTTTTGCCGAACCGGTTTCGCATCAGGGTAGGTTTTGATTTCGTGTATGACGATTGAAGGGTCGATCCCTGGCATTTCCTCGTAACTCCAAGCAAAGACATCGTGAAATTCCTTGAATAAAGTGGTGTAAGAAACCACTTTGTCGGGTGTGCAATTAGCACCAAGGTTAATGTTTTCCACGACACCTTCTTTGATTGAAATTTCAATCGTGATCGTAGTAGAGATGTTACCCATGTTCCCCTCAGAGAGAGTATCTTGTGTGAGGATGGGAGATTGCGGAGCATCGGCAACATCAGGAGGGAAGATAGAGCGTATGTCTTGGTGGATTTATTCCAGAGGCGAAAGACAAGAGGATCGATGGTGGTTATCATCCCAGGGTAGATCGTCAATGCTAAGCATTTCCATAATATATTCATCCGAAGGAAAATTTTGGGAAATGTAATCAACGGTAGATGATAAAGAATCCAACCACGAGAGCACCGAGTAAGCATTGGGTGCCAATGAATGTGAAGTATTTGAAGAGGGAGAGGCAAATTGAATAGCTATGTATGTGGCCTCGACTGGGCTCAGTGGCATAGTGTCACTGAGCACATCGAATTCCAAAGGACTAGGCACAATCCAAGGATCAGATGATTCCAAGGATTGATAAGGCGTAGTCGAGATCATATTGATGGCAGCAATATGATGTGCGGTAGGTGGAAGTGGTGTAGGGAAAGTACACATGAGGCTAGAATCTTTCAATAAGCCAACACCAATGCTTTCATACGTAACTGGGTGGTCTCCCAAAAAGTTAATGTTGTTGGTAGCAAGGATGCGAGCATCGAGCGTACAGAAATCAAGCTGATTGATGGTAACAATTTTGCCTTGATGGGGGAATTGTACACATCGAAACACCGATGAGGCGATGACAGTCATGGCGTAGAACCAACTTCTTCCAAGTAGTAGGTTGTAATCGAGGGGAGCATCGACCACCTCGACGTCAACGGTAACATTTTTGTCGCCCAACTGAGCGGCTAAGGATTTTAATAATCCGTGAGGATGAAAACCTCGTCCATCAAAGGCACGTAACATGGTAGCGTATTTGTTAAGGGTAGGTGATTTCAAGCCTTTCCAACAGGCTAGAGACATGACACAGGTAGAGGCTCCCTCATCCAGGATAGTCCAGTGGATTTGTTGATTGTGAAAAACAACAACGATTTGGAAAGCTAGCTGGTGGGAGAGCCGCGGTTGGTGATCATCCAGATTAAACATGAGGTAGTTTGATGACTCGGGATAAAAAGCATTGATAGCGGCTAAGAGCATTCTACGTTGGCTGGGGTAGTGTTGTAGAACTTCCAAGGTGGACATGGCACACGGGGTTTGGGCCAAATCTTCTACAATGTTGTAGTTTTGGGCAGCCCATGAGTTAGGGTTGAAGGTAGATTTTCGGATGGTGCTCTTAGGAGGGCGTAAGATAGAGTCAAATGAAGGTTTGTCAATCTGGAGTGGCCTGGATGGAGGGTTCACAGATGGAGGATTAATAGAGGATGGTAACGGGTCTAGTGAAGAACCGTTAGCAGTCTTTGGTTTATCAGGTTTAACTGGCGTGTCATATGTCACAGAGCGAGTGGTTAGATTAACTCCGTTGAACATGTAAATGTGGGGACTTGTTGAGGCTTCATCATGGGGTTGATTGGAATTGCCCCCCAGCGTGGGGGTTTGTGCAACCAAAGATTGTTGCTATGGAAAAGGCTGAGTGAGCACAGAGGGTTGTGAATTTCCCTTGAAAAGTTTGGCCACTTCATCGCGATGTGGGCAGTCTCGAGTGTAGTGATCGTCACCACAAATGAGACATGGGAATTTCGATTTTCGTTGTGGTTGTTTTCCAGCAGCAGGGGTTTGCGGTTGGGTATTGGGTTGTTCATTGTTGTTGTTCTTCTTTGGTTTGTTTCTCGCTTTCTTCTTGCCCCCAAGTTGTTGTGAAGGGGTTGACTAGACCGCATTCACATCAGAGACCTGAGTTTGAGGAGAGGTAGAAGAGGGCGCAGTCGAACTGGGAGCAGCCATGGAAGCAGGCCGCTGGATCGTTCCAGTAGACTGGGTAGTAGATTGAGTTTTGACGGAGCCAATAACTCCATCCGCATGCGAAGTAGTCGATGGTTTGGATGGATCGTTAGTGGCACGGGTAGCGTTCGGTATCAACTCGTACAGAGTACCGGATTGTGAATAGACTAAGTCTAAGTACTGAGCTTGGGCAATGGCTTCTTCCTCCGTGACTACATCACTCATGGCAACATCACGAGCAATCTGGGGTAACAATGATTTAGTGAACCATTCTGCTAATAATTGGTCAGGAATGACTGCTTTGATTAGCCTTCATCATCGTCTCCATTCATGGATATAATCGGAGATATGCACATAAGTTGTATGATGAAGGGAGGTTAATAGTTCAGTACCCGTCTCGTATCGAATGGGTAGTTGGAAGTGCGTGAGGAAGGACATGGTGAGGGAGTTGAAATCATGAAAATATGTGCGTGGTAATTCATAATACCATTTCGCTGCGGAACCCGTGAGTGTTCATTGGAAAAGACGCAACCGAATCGAATCGTCCATGAGGGAGTTGGATGAACACCACAAATGGAAAGTCATCACGTGGTTGTTCGGGTCTTCTTCGTACTTTCCGTTGAATTTTGGGATATCAGAAGGAAGTTTAGCTGGAATAGATGGACAAACCGGAGAATGATAAATAGGATCATTCGTTAACCGAGACAAGTCTGGAAGGTCCAGGGTAGCTAGAAAAGGTAATTTTCGGTTAACCTGTGGGTAATGTTGGTGTGGCAGAGGGACACTAGTGGGTCCCAATATTGAGTTATGTGGATAATTATAACTCGTGGGCCCTCTCATGTGAGGTTGGTTTTGACCAAGGTACATAGGATTTGAGATGTTTTGAGAAGCATGTGTGAGCGGAGGATAACCGGATGGGTTTTGTGGGTTGTAGGGTGGGTTTGGCATTTGTCCGTAAGGGGGTTGCTGCGAGGTCTGAACATTTTTCCCTGTCGAGAACTGTGGGTTTCCTTAGGAAAGGACGTTCCACGGATTGGGTGCAATAGACACATTTTGTCCATGTGGTTGATGGTAGACTCCAGATTAAGGCTGCCCCCCAGCATGAGGGTGTCCCCCGAATGGAATTTGTCCTCCGGTGGGAGGATGCCCCCCAGCATTAGGGTTCCCCCCGAATGGAATTTGTCCTCCGGTGGGAGGATGCCCCCCGATTTGAGGTAGAGTTCCTGGGATTTGAGAACCAGATGTGAAAGACTGATTGGTACCGCCGAGCGGATTAGGACCACCAAGACTGATCCCTCCGGGTCGTTGGATGGGTATAGAACTTCCCGGTATAACTTGGGTAGTAGTTTGGGAAGTGGTGGCAGCGGAAGCATTCAGTGCCCTGAATCCAAAAGGGAGTGTAGGTCTTGGTGTTACAGGTGTGACAATCGGAGCTTGATTGACTACCGCATTACCGACAGGGATAGTCAGAATGTGTGGGGCCATTGTCGAATGGGTCGTCTGGAGGGGAATAGTAGACCTTGGGCCAACGGACGGTGTGTTCGGACCAACGGGTGGTGTGGCTATAAAAGTGGTGGTACCGGTGAAGTGATTTGGGGGCACGGTGTAGGAAAAAGGTGCATCGACACCTTCCCCTGTTCCATAAAGATATCGCACCAATCTTGGTGGACTTCGAACAACGTTTGTGGTCCAAAAAGGGTCATTGGCTAAAGGGTTTTGAGAAGACCCAGCCGGAATGTCAGCAGGATTGACGACAACAAATTCTCTAGCGGAATTCAGGTGGAGGATCTGTCGTTCGTATCCCTTCGGAATGCGGTAAGCTTCCGGAGATTCTGAAACAATTCGAAAATTCTCCAAAGGAATGGGAACTTCTTCCTGGGAAGTTGTAGTATTTTGAACCTCGCTCTATTGAGGAGATTCCTTCATAGAATGAGGGGGTAAAGGGGTGTTTCCTTCCATATTTTCTGTAGGAAGTCCATGTAGCCTCCACGAGTGTCGTGGAGGGTCGATGTTGGCGAAGAAGAGTCGGCGAAAGAGATCTATGGCCAACTAATGAAAAGAAACAACACACGCTAAAAAAATCTAAGAATCACAACCAAGAAAACATGACCTTCTTTTGATGACCGTACTAGTTGGTGATGAAATCCAACGTCACGTGATCAAGTCCAGGAGGAGCGGGGACAGGGTGGAATAGTTACAATGGCGACCTGCTTAACAGACTTATGCCTTGGTGCAAGCTTCCACGCAGTAATTGTGGATTTACCCTCTAAGGAGCCCGAGTGAGTTTGACCAATGTCTTCTCTAGGTACAATGAGACTTCCCGTCACCATCACCTTGTGTAAGACCCTAAAGATTATGGCCACTAAGTTACCAATTCGCAGTCAGCCCCTGGGCGATAACAATCGACAGTCCGATCCGAACGTACGGGCAGGGTATCGAGCTCGAAATCAACTAAAAGGATTCCACGCAGTAATTGTGGATTTACCTCAAAGTGATCCCCATAATACGATCTGACCACCACAATCAGTTAAACCATGTAGGGTTAGTTCCCGTAGCTCACCCGAATGCGACCTCGTGCATAACCCCCGTGTGAGAGGGGGATCCCAGGCAGACTTATACGATGATTGGATTTTACTCTCCTAACTCAGGATGCTACTGTTTGTTTTGGAAACTTTGGAGAGTTATGCTCACAGCCTAATCCAAAGTACAAAGCCTAGTCTACCATTGGTGGAGGATCCTAGAAAAGAAAAAGTTCTAAAAAAATTTAATTAGCATTGATTTTATGGTTGTTCTTTACGCAAAGGGGTGCATGGAAGTGAAACAAATGGAATTATGACTCAGACCCAAAGAATGCATCAAATATGATAAGAAATCATTTCCTTTCGATGAACATCTATCTAAGGGAGAAAGAAAGTTCTTTTCACTAACAAGCACAAATACAGAGTGTCCTCAAACAATTCTTTTTCTCATTCAAATCCTGATGTAATGCTAAAACTTTTAAATGCCTTCTAATATTCATGATCAATCATGAAGATGTCTTTTATTGTTTGCATATGAATAATGATCAATTCAACACAATGCTCGTCTTTCTAATTATCTTTTTGTATGAATGAAAACCAAACTAGCACAAGCAAAAGTCATACAAACAATACACCCTTTCGTTGCAATCAAAATGAAAAGCGAAAGAAAAGAAACAATCAAAGAGAAAACAAAATTCACACCCAAAAGAAAAAGGTTGAAGAACAATGATCCTGACTAAAATCAAGATGAAGAGGTCTGTAGGCCTTTGATGACCTTCACCAAGGTTTTTACTCAGTTAAACAAAGAGAAAGACAATGCATGAGTCTCAAACTCCAAATGACAGAAAAACTCAGCAACAATAGTGAAGAAGGCTACAAAATCCAAATATTAAGGTGTTTGTTCTTCAATAAGACAGATGTCAAGGCTGGAAGGGAAGAAACATTGACTCACAAGGTTGCTCAGCAGAAGAGGCACAGAGAAAAACCCAGAAAAATGCAGTTCTGGAAGGTTTTTTAGGCCAAAGAGGGTTGGCGCTCTGTTTCCAAAGGAAAGGAGCATTATAGTGCTCTGTGCAAGGCTATGGGGAGTGTTGGCGCTCTGTTAACACAATGACAGGGGCGCCAGGTTCAAAAATTCCCAAAAATTTCAAAAAATCAAAAAATTGCAATTCAATTTCGACAATTATGTTGAGTGTGATGGGGTAAGGAGCCAATCAGCTCATGAAACCAATCAAAAGAGGAGTGAACCAAGTCTGAAACAATCAAGGGATAGAACAAGGTCAATGAGGAGAAAATCAAAACAAGAAGTTTCGATTTGAGGCTATCTCCCCAATGGAGTCGCTAGTTTCTGTTATAGGAAAATCTCCCTGCGGACAGGTAGATCGCCTCTAAGAGCTTGACCCTAACTCTAGACATAAAATGATTAACGTGGACACTGAATTCCTTTCAAATCTATCTAAGCTAACATGTGAGAAGGAAGGATAACAAAATTGCCTCTTTATCGACGTTTTTCCCTGCACGCTCCTAGTTGCGCTTCGATCCTTTGCTTCTCGCTAGATCCTGTGGACAAAACAAGATACGACCACTTCCTACTCTATTGATATTAGCTTGAAAATAGATCTATCAATTAATGATAATTTCATGTGACATTATACACAAACTAGAAAGAAACATGACAAGCGTGTCATATTGATGAGAATAACGACAGCAGTACTTACAATCGTAGATGCGAATGCGACAGCTTCATCGAGTCCTCTTCGTCTAACCCTTGCATGAAAGATCCACAACCTAGACAACAAAATCTTCACTGATCACTCTCCTTTGGATGACTATGTGTTTTCTCCAAGATCATAAGTTTCATACTAGCAGTTCTTTCCCCTTTCCACCATCATAGAGCCTGCTTATATAGGTTAAGAGGAGCTTAACCTCTTGAGTTATCTTTAGAACAAGTTGGGAACTTCCTCCTTAGATCAGGGATCTCTTGATGAAACCAAGAATTCAAACACAACTGCTTCCTAATCTCAAAATATCCTCCCCTTATTCTCCTCAACGGGCCAACTACTGCCTCAGATTAGGCAGCACTCCCTTAGAAGGGGCATTAGAGCATTGTAGCGCTTCCTGGTAAGCTTTAGGGGAGTGCCAGCACTTTCAAGATGAGTAGCGCTCCTTCAGAGGGGGAAGGGGAGAATTATAACACTCCCTAAAGACTTATAGGGGAGCGCTAGCGCTCCTAGGGCTGATATAGGGGAGCGCTCCCCCTCAAAACCTCTGTTTCAGAGCTCTCTCCAGGTGTCAAGAGTTATTTGACTTCAGTAAACCAGTTCTTCTTCTTCAAATCAAGCACATGATATGTTTTAAGTGTCTCCTTAGTGTCGTCGGCATGTTAGTATGCTCAAACATCATTTGTGACACTTGTAACCAACTTGCGACACTTGCAAAAGTTGTAAGGAAGATGCGACACTTACGACAATTTAGAGGAACATGCGACACTTATCCGACTGAGCAATTTTGACGTGTAACAACTTTAACGTTTGAATATCCTTTTTAAATATTTTGAAGTTTGTCCCAAATCTCTTTAGCAGATTTACAATGTATAACCTTGGTATATACCGATTCACCAAGACCATTTAGAAGTGCATTTGTGGATTTGGAATTATTTAGACTGTGTTTCATTGCTTTTTCACTTGTTGGCAGAACTGTTGGTTCTTTGTATCCATCTACAACTGATTGCCAAATTTCAAATCCATGTGCATGTATATATGTTTTCATTCTTCTGGTCCAGAATGCATACTTGTGTCCATCAAACTATGGTATTCCATTTTTATACATGTTGTTTCTCTCCATGATCTACATTTCAGTGGTTAAACTAATTTTTGAAGGAACCTTCTCTGATACCAATTGTTGGATTACTGAGAAGGGGGGGGGAATCAGTAATAGAGAAATCTAATATTTTTTAACCACAATATGAAAGTGTTATATTTATTTATGATCAATGTAGCATTATCATCCAATAGTTGCAGAGTAAATAAACAATGAAAAAATGAGAAATCATAAACATACATAGTACACCAATGTTTTTACGTGGAAACTCAAAGCGGGAGAAAACCACGGAATGTTTTTTCCTATATGTCTTTAAGAATTACATTGATTGGAAGCACCAAATTCCTTTTCTTTCCAACTGCAACTAGAAGGAGGCTTCAACCCCCTAGTTTCTCAGGCTACAGCCTGAGGGAAGCTCCAACTCCCGAATTATCTGGCTACAACCAAAAGGAGGCTACAACCCCCTATGTTCTCTGGCTACAACCGAAGGGTGGCTAAAACCACCTATCCTTGCTCCGTCCAACCACCCTAACATAGAATTAGAATGATGGAACCACTGTCATGATATCACTCTGAGATATACCACTGTAAAACTGTATCAACTTGTACCACTAACCTGCAACCAACCTGTACTATTGCCTTGCAATCAACTTGTACCTGAACTAATCATGTATCAAACAAATACAACAGGTATGTGACCTGTAGTTCAAAAGAATGTGAATGTACGTGCCCTATTTATACAGAAACATGTGTATGTACACGACCTATCTGTTATGCAGCATGTGTATGTCTTCTGAAAACTAGGGTTTTCTTTCTTCTGAATTTTTTTTACTTTATGCAACCTCTTTCACATAGATCTGCAATCTGCCACTTTATCCATATTGTAATTGCACCATGTGCATGCATCCTCATACATAACCTTTACCCAAAGACTCTATATCTCTCTCTACTCATGTTCCAAATAAGTGTATGTTATCATGAACCAATATAATAACCCTCACATGAACTAGACATAAGACCCTTTCTAATATTCAACCTTTCAATACTTCAACTACTTCATGTATCACAAGAACCCTTAACCATATGCCAAGAAATGAAAGATGCGCCTCAACTCTAACACTGATAAATATTGCTTATGTCGGCACTATATTTCTGTGGATGTGATTTTTACAGAAGATCCCATGCAGCCAATAATCTCTCCAGGGAGAATCCTCAAATATCCATAACCATTTCACATGCATACATCAAAATCCAACTAATCATAGAAATAAGACATACCTTTTGAACCAGTGGATAGATCTGATGTATCTGATCAATGCAGACCTTCCTGGGAGTTTGTTCTCGGAATCTAGAACCTTGGCTTTTGCATCTCCTCAAATTTATGTGGCTTTTCCCTCACGTACGTGTCATGTTATATTGACATCATGCGTGTGTACGCTCTCTGTTATACTGGTAGCCCACGTATGTACACCCTCTATTGTACTGTTAGCCCATGTACACCTCAGAACTTAGGATTTTTTAGTATTCTCTGTAATTCTGAAACTTTCTCCGTCAACCCTTTGTGCTACCTCAAACTTTCACAACTTCAGATATATCAATTAGTACGTGCAATAAGCCTTCCACAATAATAGATATTCAATGTGCTCAATAATAATCAAATGATATACCCTTGCCTCTTATTGATACTTTCATGTAGCTTCCTCAAGGGGTTACCTTCTAACCAACTTAACCCACTTTCCTTATTTTAGGGATAACCCACTTCTAACCACTTGTCCACTTAACTTAACCACATTCCACAAATAGTAAGTTCTCCACTAACTTTATTATTTAAATAATTTGTTTTGCAACCACTTTGACTTATCCACAAATAGGAAGCTCACCACTTCTTGTTGCAACCACTTTGTTATTTAAATAATTTCTTCTTTGTAACCAATTTGACTACTTTGACCTTTTAGGGGCTTCTAGATAACTCGTGAGGGTTCTCCAACTTCACATGGCCATAACTTTCTAACCATGAGGAGTTATGTGACGTTCCACATACCATCGGAAATGGAATGACATGTACTGTCCATCTAGAATATTCTTACCTTCAAATATATTAAAAATCATACCATTATACATCAAACAAACTTAGTTCCATTACCCATACCTTTGTGCTACCAGAATTTGCTATCAGACTTTCTTCAAGGGTTGACATCAATGACAACCAACCCAATTAATCAACAAGGACAACCAATGAAAAATATTATAAGAAATAATACCGCCCAAAAATCCAAGAATAAGAAGGTTTCCTATCACTTTGTAAGCACTCAATAGTTAGGACAGAGATCCAACAAGACTCAGAAACCATCCAAACTCACTCAGAAAACACTAAACT